>FPAK01000106.1:0-12408 GCA_900116095.1 Euclidium syriacum | reverse complement strand
CTAGAACTTGTGCACCATATGTAGAACATATGAAGCTTAGCTAAACTTTTGCGCTAGGTAAACTTTTGGCACTAGAGATAAAAGTTGTTAAAATTAGCAAAACTTATGCATCATAGCTAAAACTTGGTCACCATAGCTAAAACTTGTAAAATATAGCTCAAATTTGGCACTAGAGTTAAAACTTGTCAAAATTAACTAGAACTTGTGCACAAAATCTAAAACTTTGGAACCAACCTAAAAAGTTGTGAAAGTTAACTAGAACTTGTGCACTAAAGTTAGAAACTTGTGAAACTTAGCTACAAATTGAGCACTATAGCTAAAACTTTGCACTAGAGCTAAAACTTGTCAAACTTAGCTAGAACTTGTGCACCATATCTAAAACTTGAAGCACCTAAAAAGTTGTCAAAATTAGCTAGAACTTGTGCACTAGAGCTAAAACTTGTGAAACTTACCTAAAAGTTGAGCACTATAGTTAAAACTTTTGCACTATGGCTAAAACTTTTTCAAACTTAGCTAGAACTTGTTCACCGTAGCTGGAAATTGTAAAACTTAGCTAAACTTGTGCACCATTGCTAAAATGTTGGCACCAGAGCTGAAACTTGTCAAACTTAACTAAAACTTGTTCACCAGAGCTAAAACTTGTGAAACTTAGCCAAAAACTTGTGCACCATAGCTATAACTTTGGAACCATAGCTCAAACTTGCCTAACTTGGCTAGAACTTGTGCACCATATGTAGAACATATGAAGCTTAGCTAGAACTTTTGCGCCATAGGTAAAACTTTGGCACTAGAGATAAAAGTTGTTAAAATTAGCAAAACTTATGCATCATAGCTAAAACTTGGTCACCATAGCTAAAACTTGTAAAATATAGCTCAAATTTGGCACTAGAGTTAAAACTTGTCAAAATTAACTAGAACTTGTGCACAAAATCTAAAACTTTGGAACCAACCTAAAAAGTTGTGAAAGTTAACTAGAACTTGTGCACTAAAGTTAGAACTTGTGAAACTTAGCTACAAATTGAGCACTATAGCTAAAACTTTGCACTAGAGCTAAAACTTGTCAAACTTAGCTAGAACGTGTGCACCATATCTAAAACTTTGAAACCACCCTAAAAAGTTGTCAAAATTAGCTAGAACTTGTGCACTAGAGCTAAAACTTGTGAAACTTAGCTAAAAGTTGAGCACTATAGCTAAAACTTTGCACTAGAGCTAAAACTTGTCAAACTTAGCTAGAACTTTTGCACCATATCTAAAACTTTGAAACCACCCTAAAAAGTTGTCAAAATTAGCTAGAACTTGTGCACTAGAGCTAAAACTTGTGAAACTTAGCTAAAAGTTGAGCACTATAGTTAGAACTTTTGCACTATGGCTAAAACTTTTTCAAACTTAGCTAGAACTTGTTCACCGTAGCTGGAAATTGTAAAACTTAGCTAAACTTGTGCACCATTGCTAAAATATTGGCACCAGAGCTGAAACTTGTCAAACTTAACTAAAACTTGTTCACCAGAGCGAAAACTTGTGAAACTTAGCTTAAACTTGTGCACCATAGCTATAACTTTGGAACTATAGCTCAAACTTGCCTAACTTGGCTAGAACTTGTGCACCATATGTAGAACATATAAAGCTTAGCTAGAACTTTTGCGCCATAGGTAAAACTTTGGCACTAGAGATAAAAGTTGTTAAAATTAGCAAAAATTATGCATCATAGCTAAAACTTGGTCACCATAGCTAAAACTTGTAAAATATAGCTCAAATTTGGCACTAGAGTTAAAACTTGTCAAAATTAACTAGAACTTGTGCACAAAATCTAAAAATTTGGAACCAACCTAAAAAGTTGTGAAAGTTAACAAGAACTTGTGCACTAAAGTTAGAACTTGTGAAACTTAGCTACAAATTGAGCACTATAGCTAAAACTTTGCACTAGAGCTAAAACTTGTCAAACTTAGCTAGAACTTGTGCACCATATCTAAAACCTTGAAGCACACCTAAAAAGTTGTCAAAATTAGCTAGAACTTGTGCACTAGAGCTAAAACTTGTGAAACTTACCTAAAAGTTGAGCACTATAGTTAGAACTTTTGCACTATGGCTAAAACTTTTTCAAACTTAGCTAGAACTTGTTCACCTAGCTGGAAATTGTAAAACTTAGCTAAACTTGTGCACCATTGCTAAAATGTTGGCACCAGAGCTGAAACTTGTCAAACTTAACTAAAACTTGTTCACCAGAGCTAAAACTTGTGAAACTTAGCCAAAACTTGTGCACCATAGCTATAACTTTGGAACCATAGCTCAAACTTGCCTAACTTGGCTAGAACTTGTGCACCATATGTAGAACATATGAAGCTTCGCTAGAACTTTTGCGCCATAGGTAAATCTTTGCACTAGAGATAAAAGTTGTTAAAATTAGCAAAAATTATGCATCATAGCTAAAACTTGGTCACCAAAGCTAAAACTTGTAAAATATAGCTCAAATTTGGCACTAGAGTTAAAACTTGTCAAAATTAACTAGAACTTGTGCACAAAATGAAAAACATTGGAACCAACCTAAAAAGTTGTGAAAGTTAACTAGAACTTGTGAAACTTAGCTACAAATTGAGCACTATAGCTAAAACTTTGCACTAGAGCTAAAACTTGTCAAACTTAGCTAGAACTTGTGCACCATATCTAAAACTTTGAAACCACCCTAAAAAGTTGTCAAAATTAGCTAGAACTTGTGCACTAGAGCTAAAACTTGTGAAACTTACCTAAAAGTTGAGCACTATAGTTAAAACTTTTGCACTATGGCTAAAACTTTTTCAAACTTAGCTAGAACTTGTTCACCGTAGCTGGAAATTGTAAAACTTAGCTAAACTTGTGCACCATTGCTAAAATGTTGGCACCAGAGCTGAAACTTGTCAAACTTAACTAAAACTTGTTCACCAGAGCTAAAACTTGTGAAACTTAGCCAAAACTTGTGCACAATAGCTATAACTTTGGAACCATAGCTCAAACTTGCCTAACTTGGCTAGAACTTGTGCACCATATGTAGAACATATGAAGCTTAGCTAGAACTTTTGCGCCATAGGTAAAACTTTGGCACTAGAGATAAAAGTTGTTAAAATTAGCAAAAACTTATGCATCATAGCTAAAACTTGGTCACCATAGCTAAAACTTGTAAAATATAGCTCAAATTTGGCACTAGAGTTAAAACTTGTCAAAATTAACTAGAACTTGTGCACAAAATCTAAAACTTTGGAACCAACCTAAAAAGTTGTGAAAGTTAACTAGAACTTGTGCACTAAAGTTAGAACTTGTGAAACTTAGCTACAAATTGAGCACTATAGCTAAAACTTTGCACTAGAGCTAAAACTTGTCAAACTTAGCTAGAACGTGTGCACCATATCTAAAACTTTGAAACCACCCTAAAAAGTTGTCAAAATTAGCTAGAACTTGTGCACTAGAGCTAAAACTTGTGAAACTTAGCTAAAAGTTGAGACTATAGCTAAAACTTTGCACTAGAGCTAAAACTTGTCAAACTTAGCTAGAACTTTTGCACCATATCTAAAACTTTGAAACCACCCTAAAAAGTTGTCAAAATTAGCTAGAACTTGTGCACTAGAGCTAAAACTTGTGAAACTTAGCTAAAAGTTGAGCACTATAGTTAGAACTTTTGCACTATGGCTAAAACTTTTTCAAACTTAGCTAGAACTTGTTCACCGTAGCTGGAAATTGTAAAACTTAGCTAAACTTGTGCACCATTGCTAAAATGTTGGCACCAGAGCTGAAACTTGTCAAACTTAACTAAAACTTGTTCACCAGAGCTAAAACTTGTGAAACTTAGCCAAAACTTGTGCACCATAGCTATAACTTTGGAACCATAGCTCAAACTTGCCTAACTTGGCTAGAACTTGTGCACCATATGTAGAACATATGAAGCTTAGCTAGAACTTTTGCGCCATAGGTAAAACTTTGGCACTAGAGATAAAAGTTGTTAAAATTAGCAAAAATTATGCATCATAGCTAAAACTTGGTCACCATAGCTAAAACTTGTAAAATATAGCTCAAATTTGGCACTAGAGTTAAAACTTGTCAAAATTAACTAGAACTTGTGCACAAAATCTAAAAACTTTGGAACCAACCTAAAAAGTTGTGAAAGTTAACTAGAACTTGTGCACTAAAGTTAAACTGTGAAACTTAGCTACAAATTGAGCACTATAGCTAAAACTTTGCACTAGAGCTAAAACTTGTCAAACTTAGCTAGAACTTGTGCACCATATCTAAAACTTTGAAACCACCCTAAAAAGTTGTCAAAATTAGCTAGAACTTGTGCACTAGAGCTAAAACTTGTGAAACTTAGCTAAAAGTTGAGCACTATAGTTAGAACTTTTGCACTATGGCTAAAACTTTTTCAAACTTAGCTAGAACTTGTTCACCGTAGCTGGAAATTGTAAAACTTAGCTAAACTTGTGCACCATTGCTAAAATGTTGGCACCAGAGCTGAAACTTGTCAAACTTAACTAAAACTTGTTCACCAGAGCGAAAACTTGTGAAACTTAGCCAAAACTTGTGCACCATAGCTATAACTTTGGAACTATAGCTCAAACTTGCCTAACTTGGCTAGAACTTGTGCACCATATGTAGAACATATGAAGCTTAGCTAGAACTTTTGCGCCATAGGTAAAACTTTGGCACTAGAGATAAAAGTTGTTAAAATTAGCAAAAATTATGCATCATAGCTAAAACTTGGTCACCATAGCTAAAACTTGTAAAATATAGCTCAAATTTGGCACTAGAGTTAAAACTTGTCAAAATTAACTAGAACTTGTGCACAAAATCTAAAAATTTGGAACCAACCTAAAAAGTTGTGAAAGTTAACAAGAACTTGTGCACTAAAGTTAGAACTTGTGAAACTTAGCTACAAATTGAGCACTATAGCTAAAACTTTGCACTAGAGCTAAAACTTGTCAAACTTAGCTAGAACTTGTGCACCATATCTAAAACCTTGAAGCACACCTAAAAAGTTGTCAAAATTAGCTAGAACTTGTGCACTAGAGCTAAAACTTGTGAAACTTACCTAAAAGTTGAGCACTATAGTTAGAACTTTTGCACTATGGCTAAAACTTTTTCAAACTTAGCTAGAACTTGTTCACCTCAGCTGGAAATTGTAAAACTTAGCTAAACTTGTGCACCATTGCTAAAATGTTGGCACCAGAGCTGAAACTTGTCAAACTTAACTAAAACTTGTTCACCAGAGCTAAAACTTGTGAAACTTAGCCAAAACTTGTGCACCATAGCTATAACTTTGGAACCATAGCTCAAACTTGCCTAACTTGGCTAGAACTTGTGCACCATATGTAGAACATATGAAGCTTCGCTAGAACTTTTGCGCCATAGGTAAATCTTTGCACTAGAGATAAAAGTTGTTAAAATTAGCAAAAATTATGCATCATAGCTAAAACTTGGTCACCAAAGCTAAAACTTGTAAAATATAGCTCAAATTTGGCACTAGAGTTAAAACTTGTCAAAATTAACTAGAACTTGTGCACAAAATAAAAACATTGGAACCAACCTAAAAAGTTGTGAAAGTTAACTAGAACTTGTGAAACTTAGCTACTACAAATTGAGCACTATAGCTAAAACTTTGCACTAGAGCTAAAACTTGTCAAACTTAGCTAGAACTTGTGCACCATATCTAAAACTTTGAAACCACCCTAAAAAGTTGTCAAAATTAGCTAGAACTTGTGCACTAGAGCTAAAACTTGTGAAACTTACCTAAAAGTTGAGCACTATAGTTAAAACTTTTGCACTATGGCTAAAACTTTTTCAAACTTAGCTAGAACTTGTTCACCGTAGCTGGAAATTGTAAAACTTAGCTAAACTTGTGCACCATTGCTAAAATGTTGGCACCAGAGCTGAAACTTGTCAAACTTAACTAAAACTTGTTCACCAGAGCTAAAACTTGTGAAACTTAGCCAAAACTTGTGCACAATAGCTATAACTTTGGAACCATAGCTCAAACTTGCCTAACTTGGCTAGAACTTGTGCACCATATGTAGAACATATGAAGCTTAGCTAGAACTTTTGCGCCATAGGTAAAACTTTGGCACTAGAGATAAAAGTTGTTAAAATTAGCAAAAACTTATGCATCATAGCTAAAACTTGGTCACCATAGCTAAAACTTGTAAAATATAGCTCAAATTTGGCACTAGAGTTAAAACTTGTCAAAATTAACTAGAACTTGTGCACAAAATCTAAAACTTTGGAACCAACCTAAAAAGTTGTGAAAGTTAACTAGAACTTGTGCACTAAAGTTAGAACTTGTGAAACTTAGCTACAAATTGAGCACTATAGCTAAAACTTTGCACTAGAGCTAAAACTTGTCAAACTTAGCTAGAACTGTGCACCATATCTAAAACTTTGAAACCACCCTAAAAAGTTGTCAAAATTAGCTAGAACTTGTGCACTAGAGCTAAAACTTGTGAAACTTAGCTAAAAGTTGAGACTATAGCTAAAACTTTGCACTAGAGCTAAAACTTGTCAAACTTAGCTAGAACTTTTGCACCATATCTAAAACTTTGAAACCACCCTAAAAAGTTGTCAAAATTAGCTAGAACTTGTGCACTAGAGCTAAAACTTGTGAAACTTAGCTAAAAGTTGAGCACTATAGTTAGAACTTTTGCACTATGGCTAAAACTTTTTCAAACTTAGCTAGAACTTGTTCACCGTAGCTGGAAATTGTAAAACTTAGCTAAACTTGTGCACCATTGCTAAAATGTTGGCACCAGAGCTGAAACTTGTCAAACTTAACTAAAACTTGTTCACCAGAGCTAAAACTTGTGAAACTTAGCCAAAACTTGTGCACCATAGCTATAACTTTGGAACCATAGCTCAAACTTGCCTAACTTGGCTAGAACTTGTGCACCATATGTAGAACATATGAAGCTTAGCTAGAACTTTTGCGCCATAGGTAAAACTTTGGCACTAGAGATAAAAGTTGTTAAAATTAGCAAAAATTATGCATCATAGCTAAAACTTGGTCACCATAGCTAAAACTTGTAAAATATAGCTCAAATTTGGCACTAGAGTTAAAACTTGTCAAAATTAACTAGAACTTGTGCACAAAATCTAAAACTTTGGAACCAACCTAAAAAGTTGTGAAAGTTAACTAGAACTTGTGCACTAAAGTTAGAACTTGTGAAACTTAGCTACAAATTGAGCACTATAGCTAAAACTTTGCACTAGAGCTAAAACTTGTCAAACTTAGCTAGAACTTGTGCACCATATCTAAAACCTTGAAGCACACCTAAAAAGTTGTCAAAATTAGCTAGAACTTGTGCACTAGAGCTAAAACTTGTGAAACTTACCTAAAAGTTGAGCACTATAGTTAAAACTTTTGCACTATGGCTAAAACTTTTTCAAACTTAGCTAGAACTTGTTCACCGTAGCTGGAAATTGTAAAACTTAGCTAAACTTGTGCACCATTGCTAAAATGTTGGCACCAGAGCTGAAACTTGTCAAACTTAACTAAAACTTGTTCACCAGAGCTAAAACTTGTGAAACTTAGCCAAACTTGTGCACCATAGCTATAACTTTGGAACCATAGCTCAAACTTGCCTAACTTGGCTAGAACTTGTGCACCATATGTAGAACATATGAAGCTTAGCTAGAACTTTTGCGCCATAGGTAAAACTTTGGCACTAGAGATAAAAGTTGTTAAAATTAGCAAAAATTATGCATCATAGCTAAAACTTGGTCACCAAAGCTAAAACTTGTAAAATATAGCTCAAATTTGGCACTAGAGTTAAAACTTGTCAAAATTAACTAGAACTTGTGCACAAAATCTAAAACTTTGGAACCAACCTAAAAAGTTGTGAAAGTTAACTAGAACTTGTGCACTAAAGTTAGAACTTGTGAAACTTAGCTACAAATTGAGCACTATAGCTAAAACTTTGCACTAGAGCTAAAACTTGTCAAACTTAGCTAGAACTTGTGCACCATATCTAAAACTTTGAAGCACACCTAAAAAGTTGTCAAAATTAGCTAGAACTTGTGCACTAGAGCTAAAACTTGTGAAACTTACCTAAAAGTTGAGCACTATAGTTAAAACTTTTGCACTATGGCTAAAACTTTTTCAAACTTAGCTAGAACTTGTTCACCGTAGCTGGAAATTGTAAAACTTAGCTAAACTTGTGCACCATTGCTAAAATGTTGGCACCAGAGCTGAAACTTGTCAAACTTAACTAAAACTTGTTCACCAGAGCTAAAACTTGTGAAACTTAGCCAAAACTTGTGCACCATAGCTATAACTTTGGAACCATAGCTCAAACTTGCCTAACTTGGCTAGAACTTGTGCACCATATGTAGAACATATGAAGCTTAGCTAGAACTTTTGCGCCATAGGTAAAACTTTGGCACTAGAGATAAAAGTTGTTAAAATTAGCAAAAATTATGCATCATAGCTAAAACTTGGTCACCATAGCTAAAACTTGTAAAATATAGCTCAAATTTGGCACTAGAGTTAAAACTTGTCAAAATTAACTAGAACTTGTGCACAAAATCTAAAACTTTGGAACCAACCTAAAAAGTTGTGAAAGTTAACTAAACTTGTGCACTAAAGTTAGAACTTGTGAAACTTAGCTACAAATTGAGCACTATAGCTAAAACTTTGCACTAGAGCTAAAACTTGTCAAACTTAGCTAGAACTTGTGCACCATATCTAAAACTTGAAACACACCCTAAAAAGTTGTCAAAATTAGCTAGAACTTGTGCACTAGAGCTAAAACTTGTGAAACTTACCTAAAAGTTGAGCACTATAGTTAAAACTTTTGCACTATGGCTAAAACTTTTTCAAACTTAGCTAGAACTTGTTCACCGTAGCTGGAAATTGTAAAACTTAGCTAAACTTGTGCACCATTGCTAAAATGTTGGCACCAGAGCTGAAACTTGTCAAACTTAACTAAAACTTGTTCACCAGAGCTAAAACTTGTGAAACTTAGCCAAAACTTGTGCACCATAGCTATAACTTTGGAACCATAGCTCAAACTTGCCTAACTTGGCTAGAACTTGTGCACCATATGTAGAACATATGAAGCTTAGCTAGAACTTTTGCGCCATAGGTAAAACTTTGGCACTAGAGATAAAAGTTGTTAAAATTAGCAAAAATTATGCATCATAGCTAAAACTTGGTCACCATAGCTAAAACTTGTAAAATATAGCTCAAATTTGGCACTAGAGTTAAAACTTGTCAAAATTAACTAGAACTTGTGCACAAAATCTAAAAACTTTGGAACCAACCTAAAAAGTTGTGAAAGTTAACTAGAACTTGTGCACTAAAGTTAGAACTTGTGAAACTTAGCTACAAATTGAGCACTATAGCTAAAACTTTGCACTAGAGCTAAAACTTGTCAAACTTAGCTAGAACTGTGCACCATATCTAAAACTTGAAACCACCCTAAAAAGTTGTCAAAATTAGCTAGAACTTGTGCACTAGAGCTAAACTGTGAAACTTAGCTAAAAGTTGAGACTATAGCTAAAACTTTGCACTAGAGCTAAAACTTGTCAAACTTAGCTAGAACTTTTGCACCATATCTAAAACTTTGAAACCACCCTAAAAAGTTGTCAAAATTAGCTAGAACTTGTGCACTAGAGCTAAAACTTGTGAAACTTAGCTAAAAGTTGAGCACTATAGTTAGAACTTTTGCACTATGGCTAAAACTTTTTCAACTTAGCTAGAACTTGTTCACCGTAGCTGGAAATTGTAAAACTTAGCTAAACTTGTGCACCATTGCTAAAATGTTGGCACCAGAGCTGAAACTTGTCAAACTTAACCTAAAACTTGTTCACCAGAGCTAAAACTTGTGAAACTTAGCCAAAACTTGTGCACCATAGCTATAACTTTGGAACCATAGCTCAAACTTGCCTAACTTGGCTAGAACTTGTGCACCATATGTAGAACATATAAAGCTTAGCTAGAACTTTTGCGCCATAGGTAAACTTTGGCACTAGAGATAAAAGTTGTTAAAATTAGCAAAAATTATGCATCATAGCTAAAACTTGGTCACCATAGCTAAAACTTGTAAAATATAGCTCAAATTTGGCACTAGAGTTAAAACTTGTCAAAATTAACTAGAACTTGTGCACAAAATCTAAAACTTGGAACCAACCTAAAAAGTTGTGAAAGTTAACTAGAACTTGTGCACTAAAGTTAGAACTTGTGAAACTAGCTACAAATTGAGCACTATAGCTAAAACTTTGCACTAGAGCTAAAACTTGTCAAACTTAGCTAGAACTTGTGCACCATATCTAAAACTTGAAACACCTAAAAAGTTGTCAAAATTAGCTAGAACTTGTGCACTAGAGCTAAAACTTGTGAAACTTACCTAAAAGTTGAGCACTATAGTTAAAACTTTTGCACTATGGCTAAAACTTTTTCAAACTTAGCTAGAACTTGTTCACCGTAGCTGGAAATTGTAAAACTTAGCTAAACTTGTGCACCATTGCTAAAATGTTGGCACCAGAGCTGAAACTTGTCAAACTTAACTAAAACTTGTTCACCAGAGCTAAAACTTGTGAAACTTAGCCAAAACTTGTGCACAATAGCTATAACTTTGGAACCATAGCTCAAACTTGCCTAACTTGGCTAGAACTTGTGCACCATATGTAGAACATATGAAGCTTAGCTAGAACTTTTGCGCCATAGGTAAAACTTTGGCACTAGAGATAAAAGTTGTTAAAATTAGCAAAACTTATGCATCATAGCTAAAACTTGGTCACCATAGCTAAAACTTGTAAAATATAGCTCAAATTTGGCACTAGAGTTAAAACTTGTCAAAATTAACTAGAACTTGTGCACAAAATCTAAAACTTTGGAACCAACCTAAAAAGTTGTGAAAGTTAACTAGAACTTGTGCACTAAAGTTAGAACTTGTGAAACTTAGCTACAAATTGAGCACTATAGCTAAAACTTTGCACTAGAGCTAAAACTTGTCAAACTTAGCTAGAACTTGCACCATATCTAAAACTTGAAACACCTAAAAAGTTGTCAAAATTAGCTAGAACTTGTGCACTAGAGCTAAAACTTGTGAAACTTACTAAAAGTTGAGCACTATAGTAAAACTTTGCACTAAGCTAAAACTTTCAAACTTAGCTAGAACTTGTGCACCATATCTAAACTTTGAAATAAATTGTCAAAATTAGCTAGAACTTGTGCACCATTGCACTAAAAACTGTTGATTAGCTAGAACTTGTCACCGAGCTGAAATTGTAAACTTAGCTAAACTTGTGCACTTGCTAACACCAGAGCTGAAACTGTCAAACTTAACTAAAACTTGTTCACAGAGCAAAACTTGTGAAACTTAGCTTAAACTTGTGCACCATAGCTATAACTTTGGAACCATAGCTCAAACTTGCTAACTTGGCTAGAACTTGTGCACCATATGTAGAACATATAAGCTTAGCTAGAACTTTTGCGCCATAGGTAAAACTTTGGCACTAGAGATAAAAGTTGTTAAAATTAGCAAAAATTATGCATCATAGCTAAAACTTGGTCACCATAGCTAAAACTTGTAAAATATAGCTCAAATTTGGCACTAGAGTTAAAACTTGTCAAAATTAACTAGAACTTGTGCACAAAATCTAAAAATTTGGAACCAACCTAAAAAGTTGTGAAAGTTAACTAAGAACTTGTGCACTAAAGTTAGAACTTGTGAAACTTAGCTACAAATTGAGCACTATAGCTAAAACTTTGCACTAGAGCTAAAACTTGTCAAACTTAGCTAGAACTTGTGCACCATATCTAAAACCTTGAAGCACACCTAAAAAGTTGTCAAAATTAGCTAGAACTTGTGCACTAGAGCTAAAACTTGTGAAACTTACCTAAAAGTTGAGCACTATAGTTAAATTTTGCACTATGGCTAAAACTTTTCAAACTTAGCTAGAACTTGTTCACCTAGCTGGAAATTGTAAAACTTAGCTAAACTTGTGCACCATTGCTAAAATGTTGGCACCAGAGCTGAAACTTGTCAAACTTAACTAAAACTTGTTCACCAGAGCTAAAACTTGTGAAACTTAGCCAAAACTTGTGCACCATAGCTATAACTTTGGAACCATAGCTCAAACTTGCCTAACTTGGCTAGAACTTGTGCACCATATGTAGAACATATGAAGCTTCGCTAGAACTTTTGCGCCATAGGTAAATCTTTGCACTAGAGATAAAAGTTGTTAAAATTAGCAAAAATTATGCATCATAGCTAAAACTTGGTCACCAAAGCTAAAACTTGTAAAATATAGCTCAAATTTGGCACTAGAGTTAAAACTTGTCAAAATTAACTAGAACTTGTGCACAAAATGAAAAACATTGGAACCAACCTAAAAAGTTGTGAAAGTTAACTAGAACTTGTGAAACTTAGCTACAAATTGAGCACTATAGCTAAA
>FPAK01000071.1:0-23905 GCA_900116095.1 Euclidium syriacum | reverse complement strand
TAAACTTATCACCATAGCTAAATATTTCGCACCACAGCGAAAACTTGTCACACTTAGCTAAAACTTGTACACAGTAGCTATAACTTTGGCACTAGAGAAAAAACTTGTCAAACTTTACCGAAAACTTGTGCACAATAGCTTAATGTCGCAAACTAAGAAGCTAAACCTTGTAAAAAATTAGCTAACATTCTGCACCATAGCTAAAACTTTGGCACTAGAGGTAAAATTATCGACCTTACCTGTAAACTTTGTACCATAACTAAATGTTTGGCACCAGAGCTAAAACTTGTAAAACTTCGCTAAAACTTGTGAAACTTAGCTTAAACTTATCACCATAGCTAAATATTTCCACCACAGCGAAAACTTGCACACTTAGCTAAAACTTTACACAGTAGCTATAACTTTGGCACTAGAAAAAAAACTTGTCAAATTTACCAAAACTTGTAGATAATAGCTTAATGACGCAACTAGAGCTAAACCTTGTAAAAATTAGCTAACACTTCTGCACCATAGCTAAAAACTTGTCAAACTTAGCTAACATTTTGTCACAATTGCTAAAACTTGGCATAGAGGTAAAAGTTATCGAACTTACCTTCAACTTCTTTACCATAACTAAATGTTTGCACCAGAGCTAAAACTTGTAAAACTTAGCTAAAACTTTTCAAACTTAGCTAAAAATTGTTCACAATAGCTAAAACTTTGGTCCTAGAGGTAAAAATTATCAACTTAGCTTAAACTTATGCACTATAGTTGAATGTTCGACCACAGCTAAAATTTATCAAACTTAGCTAAAAATTTTGTACATAGTGTGTACTTTGGTCCTAGAGTAAAAATTATCAAACTTAGCTTAAACTTATGCACCATAGCTAAATGTTTCGCACCACAGCTAAAATTTATCAAACTAGCTAAATTGTGAAACTTAGCTTAACTTATTCACCATAGCTAAATTTCGCACCACAGCGAAAACTTGTCACACTTAGCTAAACTTGTACCCGTAGCTATAACTTTGGCACTAGAGAAAAACTTGTCAAACTTACCAAAACTTGTGCAAAACAGCTTAATGTCGCCACTAGAGCTAAACCTTCTAAAAATTAGCTAACACTTCTGCACCATAGCTAAAACTTGTCAAACTTAGCTAACATTTGTTCACAATAGTAAAAACTTTGGCACTAGAGGTAAAAATTATCGAACTTGCTTTAAACTTGTGTGCCATAACTAAAGTTTGGCACCAGAGCTAAAACATGTAAAACTTAGCTAAAACTTGTGAAACTTAGCTTAAACTTATGCACCATAGCTAAATATTTCGCACCACAGCGAAAACTTGTCACACTTAGCTAAAACTTGTACACGTAGCTATAACTTTGGCTCTAGAGAAAAAACTTGTCAAACTTACCAAAACTTGTGCAAAACAGCTTAATATCGCCACTAGAGCTAAACCTTGTAAAAATTAGCTAACACTTGTGCACCATAGCTAAAACTTGTCAAACTTAGCTAACATTTGTTCACAATAGCTAAAATTTGGCACTAGAGGTAAAAGTTATCGAACTTACCTTAAACTTCTTTACCATAACTAAATGTTTGGCATCAGAGCTAAAAATTGTAAAACTTAGCTAAAACTTTTCAAACTTAGCTAACATTTGTTCACAATAGCTAAAACTTAGGTCCTAGAGGTAAAAATTATCAAACTTAGCTGAAACTTATGCACCATAGCTAAATAATTCGCACCACAGCTAAAATTTATCAAACTTAGCTAAAACTTGTGAAACTTAGCTTAAACTTATTCACCATAGCTAAATATTTCGCACCACAGCGAAAACTTGTCACACTTAGCTAAAACTTCTACACCGTAGCCATAACTTTGGCTCTAGAGAAAAAACTTGTCAAACTTACCAAAACTTGTGCAAAAAAACAGCTTAATGTCGCCACTAGAGCTAAACCTTCTAAAAATTAGCTAACACTTCTGCACCATAGCTAAAACTTGTCAAACTTAGCTAACATTTGTCACAATAGGTAAAACATTGGCACTAGAGGTAAAAGTTATCGAACTTACCTTAAACTTGTGCACCACAACTAAATGTTTGGCACCAGAGCTAAAACATGTAAAACTTCAGCTAAAACTTGTGAAACTTAGCTTAAACTTATGCACCATAGCTAAATATTTCGCACCACAGCGAAAACTTGTCACACTTAGGTAAAACTTGTACACCGTAGCTATAACTTTGGCTCTAGAGAAAAAACTTGTCAAACTTACCAAAACTTGTGCAAAACAGCTTAATATCGCCACTAGAGCTAAACCTTGTAAAAATTAGCTAACACTTCTGCACCATAGCTAAAACTTGTCAAACTTAGCTAACATTTGTTCACAATAGCTAAAATTTTGGCACTAGAGGTCAAAGTTATCGAACTTACCTTAAACTTCTTTACCATAACTAAATGTTTGGCACCAGAGCTAAAAATTGTAAAACTTAGCTAAAACTTTTCAAACTTAGCTAACATTTGTTCACAATAGCTAAAACTTAGGTCCTAGAGGTAAAAATTATCAAACTTAGCTAAACTTATGCACCATAGCTAAATATTTCGCACCACAGCTAAAATTTATCAAACTTAGCTAAAACTTGTGAAACTTAGCTTAAACTTATTCACCATAGCTAAATATTTCGCACCACAGCGAAAACTTGTCACACTTAGCTAAAAATTCTACACCGTAGCCATAACTTTGGCTCTAGAGAAAAAACTTGTCAAACTTACCAAAACTTGTGCAAAAAAACAGCTTAATGTCGCCACTAGAGCTAAACCTTCTAAAAATTAGCTAACACTTCTGCACCATAGCTAAAACTTGTCAAACTTAGCTAACATTTGTTCACAATAGCTAAAACTTTGGCACTAGAGGTAAAAGTTATCGAACTTGCCTAAACTTGTGTACCATAACTAAATGTTTGGCACCAGAGCTAAAACTTGTATACTTAGCTAAAACTTGTGAAACGTAGCTTAAACTTATGCACCATAGCTAAATATTTCGCACCACAGCGAAAACTTGTCACACTTAGCTAATACTTGTACACAGTAGCTATAACTTTGGCACTAGAGAAAAAACTTGTCAAATTTACCGAAACTTGTGCAATAGCTTAATATCGCCAACTAGAGCTAAACCTTGTAAAACTTAGCTAACACTTCTGCACCATAGCTAAAACTTGTCAAACTTAGCTAACATTTGTCACAATAGCTAAAATTTGGCACTAGAGGTCAAAGTTATCGAACTTACCTTAAACTTCTTTACCATAACTAAATGTTTGGCACCAGAGCTAAAAATTGTAAAACTTAGCTAAAACTTTTCAAACTTAGCTAACATTTGTTCACAATAGCTAAAACTTAGGTCCTAGAGGTAAAAATTATCAAACTTAGCTGAAACTTATGCACCATAGCTAAATGTTTCGCACCACAGCTAAAATTTATCAAACTTAGCTGAAGTTGTGAAACTTAGCTTAAACTTATTCACCATAGCTAAATATTTCGCACCACAGCGAAAACTTGTCACACTTAGCTAAACTTCTACCGTAGCTATAACTTTGGCTCTAGAGAAAAAACTTGTCAAACTTACCAAAACTTGTGCAAAACAGCTTAATGTCGCCACTAGAGCTAAACCTTCTAAAAATTAGCTAACACTGTGCACCATAGCTAAAACATGTCAAACTTAGCTAACATTTGTTCACAATAGCTAAAACTTTGGCACTAGAGGTAAAAATTATCGAACTTGCTTTAAACTTGTGTGCCATAACTAAAAGTTTGGCACCAGAGCTAAAACTTGTAAAACATAGCTAAAGTTGTGAAACTTCGCTTAAACTTACGCACCATAGCTAAATATTTTCACCACAGCTAAAATTTATCAAACTTAGCTAAAACTTTGTACATAGGTGTAACTTTGGCACTAGAGGTAAAATTATCAAACTTACTCAAACTTGTGTACCATAACTAAATGTTTGGCACAATAGAAAAAACTTGTCAAATTTATCAAAACTTGTGCACAATAGCTTATTGTCGGACTAGAGCTAAACCTTGTAAAAATTAGCTAATACTTCTGCACCATAGCTAAAACTTGTCAAACTTAGCTAACATTTGTTCACAATAGCTAAAACTTTGGCACTAGAGGTAAAAGTTATCGAACTTACCTTCAACTTCTTTACCATAACTAAATGTTTGGCACCAGAGCTAAAACTTGTAAAACTTAGCTAAAACTTTTGTACATAGGTGTTACTTGGTCCTAGAGGTAAAAATTATCAAACTTAGCTTAAACTTATGCACCATAGCTAAATGTTTCACACCACAGCTAAAATTTATCAAACATAGCTAAAACCTGTGTCAAACTTAGGTTCAACTTATTCACCATAGCTAAATATTTCGCACCACAGCGAAAACTTGTCACACTTAGCTAAAACTTGTACACCGTAGCTATAACTTTGGCACTAGAGAAAAAACTTGTCAAACTTACCAAAACTTGTGCAAAACAGCTTAATGTCGCCAATAGAGGTAAACCTTCTAAAAATTAGCTAACACTTCTGCACCATAGCTAAAACTTGTCAAACTTAGCTAACATTTGTGCACAATAGCTAAAACTTTGGCACTAGAGTAAAAGTTATCGAACTTACCTTAAACTTGTGTACCATAACTAAATGTTTGGCACCAGAGCTAGAACTTGTAAAACTTAGCTAAAACTTGTGAAACTTAGCTTAAACTTATGCACCATAGCTAAATATTTCGCACCACAGCGAAAACTTGTCACACTTAGCTAAAACTTGTACACAGTAGCTATAACTTTGGCATTAAAAAAAACTTGTCAAATTTACCAAAACTTGTAGATAATAGCTTAATGACGCAACTAGAGCTAAACCTTGTAAAAATTAGCTAACACTTCTGCACCATAGCTAAAACTTGTCAAACTTAGCTAACATTTGTTCACAATTGCTAAAACTTTGGCACTAGAGGTAAAAGTTATCGAACTTACCTTCAACTTCTTTACCATAACTAAATGTTTGGCACCAGAGCTAAAACTTGTAAAACTTAGCTAAAACTTGTCAAACTTAGCTAAAATTTGTTCACAATAGCTAAAACTTTGGTCCTAGAGGTAAAATTATCAAACTTAGCTTAAACTTATGCACTATAGCTGAATGTTCGCACCACAGCTAAAATTTATCAAACTTAGCTAAAACTTTTGTACATAGGTGTTGCTTTGGTCCTAGAGGTAAAAATTATCAAACTTAGCTTAAACTTATGCACCATAGTTAAATGTTTCGCACCACAGCACAAATTTATCAAACATAGCTAAAACTTGTGAAACTTAGCTTAAACTTATTCACCATAGCTAAATATTTCGCACCACAGCGAAAACTTATCACACGTAGCTAAAACTTGTACACCGTAGCTATAACTTTGGCACTAGAAAAAAACTTGTCAAACTTACCAAAACTTGTGCAAAACAGCTTAATGTTGCCACTAGGGCTAAACCTTCTAAAAATTAGCTAACACTTCTGCACCATAGCTAAAACTTCTCAAACTTAGCTAACATTTGTCACAATAGGTAAAACATTGGCACTAGAGGTAAAAGTTATCGAACTTACCTTAAACTTGTGTACCATAACTAAATGTTTGGCACCAGAGCTAAAACATGTAAAACTTAGCTAAAACTTGTGAAACTTAGCTTAAACTTATGCACCATAGCTAAATATTTCGCACCACAGCGAAAACTTGTCACACTTAGCTAAAACTTGTACACCGTAGCTATAACTTTGGCTCTAGAGAAAAAACTTGTCAAACTTACCAAAACTTGTGCAAAACAGCTTAATATCGCCACTAGAGCTAAACCTTGTAAAAATTAGCTAACACTTGTGCACCATAGCTAAAACTTGTCAAACTTAGCTAACATTTGTTCACAATAGCTAAAATTTTGGCACTAGAGGTAAAAGTTATCGAACTTACCTTAAACTTCTTTACCATAACTAAATGTTTGGCATCAGAGCTAAAAATTGTAAAACTTAGCTAAAACTTTTCAAACTTAGCTAACATTTGTTCACAATAGCTAAAACTTAGGTCCTAGAGGTAAAAATTATCAAACTTAGCTGAAACTTATGCACCATAGCTAAATAATTCGCACCACAGCTAAAATTATCAAACTTAGCTAAAACTTGTGAAACTTAGCTTAAACTTATTCACCATAGCTAAATATTTCGCACCACAGCGAAAACTTGTCACACTTAGCTAAAACTTCTACCACCGTAGCTATAACTTTGGCTATAGAGAAAAAACTTGTCAAACTTACAAAACTTGTGCAAAACAGCTTAATGTCGCCACTAGGGCTAAACCTTGTAAAAATTAGCTAACACTTCTGCACCATAGCTAAAACTTGTCAAACTTAGCTAACATTTGTCACAATAGGTAAAACATTGGCACTAGAGGTAAAAGTTATCGAACTTACCTTAAACTTGTGTACCATAACTAAATGTTTGGCACCAGAGCTAAACATGTAAAACTTAGCTAAAACTTGTGAAACTTAGCTTAAACTTATGCACCATAGCTAAATATTTCGCACCACATCGAAAACTTGTCACACTTAGGTAAAAACTTGTACACCGTAGCTATAACTTTGGCTCTAGAGAAAAAAACTTGTCCAACTTACCAAAACTTGTGCAAAACAGCTTAATATCGCCACTAGAGCTAAACCTTGTAAAAATTAGCTAACACTTGTGCACCATAGCTAAAACTTGTCAAACTAGCTAACATTTGTTCACAATTGCTAAAACTTTGGCACTAGAGGTAAAGTTATCGAACTTACCTTAAACTTCTTTACGATAACTAAATGTTTGGCACCAGAGCTAAAACTTGTAAAACTTAGCTAAAACTTTTCAAACTTAGCTAAATTTGTTCACAATAGCTAAAACTTAGGTCCTAGAGGTAAAAATTATCAAACTTAGCTTAAAATTATGCACCATAGCTAAATGTTTCACACCACAGCTAAAATTTATCAAACTTAGCTAAAACTTGTGAAACTTAGCTTAAAATATTCACCATAGCTAAATACTTCGCACCACAGCGAAAACTTGTCACACTAGCTAAACTTGTACACCGTAGCTATAACTTTGGCACTAGAGAAAAAACTTGTCAAACTTACCAAAACTTGTGCAAAACAGCTTAATGTCGCCACTAGGGCTAAACCTTGTAAAAAATTAGCTAACACTTTCTGCAGCATAGCTAAAACTTGTCAAACTTCGCTAACATTTATCACAATAGGTAAAACATTGGCACTAGAGGTAAAAGTTATCGAACTTACCTTAAACTTATGTACCACAACTAAATGTTTGGCACCAGAGCTAAAACATGTAAAACTTAGCTAAAACTTGTGAAACTTAGCTTAAACTTATGCACCATAGCTAAATATTTCGCACCACAGCGAAAACTTGTCACACTTAGGTAAAACTTGTACACCGTAGCTATAACTTTGGCTCTAGAGAAAAAAACTTGTCCAACTTACCAAAACTTGTGCAAAACAGCTTAATATCGCCACTAGAGCTAAACCTTGTAAAAATTAGCTAACACTTGTGCACCATAGCTAAAACTTGTCAAACGTAGCTAACATTTGTTCACAATTGCTAAAACTTTGGCACTAGAGGTAAAAGTTATCGAACTTACCTTAAACTTCTTTACGATAACTAAATGTTTGGCACCAGAGCTAAAACTTGTAAAACTTAGCTAAAACTTTTCAAACTTAGCTAACATTTGTTCACAATAGCTAAAAACTTTAGGTCCTAGAGGTAAAAATTATCAAACTTAGCTTAAACTTATGCACCATAGCTAAATGTTTCACACCACAGCTAAAATTTATCAAACTTAGCTAAAACTTGTGAAACTTAGCTTAAAATTATTCACCATAGCTAAATATTTCGCACCACAGCGAAAACTTGTCACACTTAGCTAAAACTTGTACACCGTAGCTATTAACTTTGGCTACTAGAGAAAAAACTTGTCAAACTTACCAAAACTTGTGCAAAACAGCTTAATGTCGCCACTAGGGCTAAACCTTGTAAAAATTAGCTAACACTTCTGCACATAGCTAAAAACTTGTCAAACTTAGCTAACATTTGTCACAATAGGTAAAACATTGGCACTAGAGGTAAAAGTTATCGAACTTACCTTAAACTTGTGTACCATAACTAAATGTTTGGCACCAGAGCTAAAACATGTAAAAACTTAGCTAAAACTTGTGAAACTTAGCTTAAACTTATGCACCATAGCTAAATATTTCGCACCACATCGAAAACTTGTCACACTTAGCTAAAACTTGTACACCGTAGCTATAACTTTGGCACTAGAAAAAAACTTGTCAAATTTACCAAAACTTGTAGATAATAGCTTAATGACGCAACTAGAGCTAAACCTTGTAAAAATTAGCTAACACTTCTGCACCATAGCTAAAACTTGTCAAACGTAGCTAACATTTGTTCACAATTGCTAAAACTTTGGCACTAGAGGTAAAAGTTATCGAACTTACCTTCAACTTCTTTACGATAACTAAATGTTTGGCACCAGAGCTAAAACTTGTAAAAACTTAGCTAAAACTTTTCAAACTTAGCTAACATTTGTTCACAATAGCTAAAACTTAGGTCCTAGAGGTAAAAATTATCAAACTTAGCTGAAACTTATGCACCATAGCTAAATGTTTCACACCACAGCTAAAATTTATCAAACTTAGCTAAAACTTGTGAAACTTAGCTTAAAATTATTCACCATAGCTAAATACTTCGCACCACAGCGAAAACTTGTCACACTTAGCTAAAACTTGTACACCGTAGCTATAACTTTGGCACTAGAGAAAAAACTTGTCAAACTTACCAAAACTTGTGCAAAACAGCTTAATGTCGCCACTAGGGCTAAACCTTGTAAAAATTAGCTAACACTTCTGCAGCATAGCTAAAACTTGTCAAACTTCGCTAACATTTGTCACAATAGGTAAACCATTGGCACTAGAGGTAAAAGTTATCGAACTTACCTTAAACTTGTGTACCATAACTAAATGTTTGGCACCAGAGCTAAAACATGTAAAACTTAGCTAAAACTTGTGAAACTTAGCTTAAACTTATGCACCATAGCTAAATATTTCGCACCACAGCGAAAACTTGTCACACTTAGGTAAAACTTGTACACAGTAGCTATAACTTTGGCACTAGAAAAAAAACTTGTCCAACTTACCAAAACTTGTGCAAAATAGCTTAATGATCGCAACTAGAGCTAAACCTTGTAAAAATTAGCTAACACTTGTGCACCATAGCTAAAACTTGTCAAACGTAGCTAACATTTGTTCACAATTGCTAAAACTTTGGCACTAGAGGTAAAAGTTATCGAACTTACCTTAAACTTCTTTACGATAACTAAATGTTTGGCACCAGAGCTAAAACTTGTAAAACTTAGCTAAAACTTTTCAAACTTAGCTAACATTTGTTCACAATAGCTAAAACTTTGGTTCTAGAGGTAAAAATTATCAAGCTTAGCTGAAACTTATGCACCATAGCTAAATGTTTCGAACCACAGCTAAAATTTATCAAATTTAGCTAAAACTTGTGAAACTTAGCTTAAACTTATTCACCATAGCTAAATATTTCTCACCACAGCGAAAACTTGTCACACTTAGCTAAAACTTCTACACCGTAGCTATAACTTTGGCTATAGAGAAAAAACTTGTCAAACTTACCAAAACTTGTGCAAAACAGCTTAATGTCGCCACTAGGGCTAAACCTTGTAAAAATTAGCTAACACTTCTGCACCATAGCTAAAACTTGTCAAACTTAGCTAACATTTGTCACAATAGGTAAAACATTGGCACTAGAGGTAAAAGTTATCGAACTTACCTTAAACTTGTGTACCATAACTAAATGTTTGGCACCAGAGCTAAAACATGTAAAACTTAGCTAAAACTTGTGAAACTTAGCTTAAACTTATGCACCATAGCTAAATATTTCGCACCACATCGAAAACTTGTCACACTTAGGTAAAACTTGTACACCGTAGCGATAACTTTGGCTCTAGAGAAAAAACTTGTCCAACTTACCAAAACTTGTGCAAAACAGCTTAATATCGCCACTAGAGCTAAACCTTGTAAAAATTAGCTAACACTTGTGCACCATAGCTAAAACTTGTCAAACGTAGCTAACATTTGTTCACAATTGCTAAAACTTTGGCACTAGAGGTAAAAGTTATCGAACTTACCTTAAACTTCTTTACGATAACTAAATGTTTGGCACCAGAGCTAAAACTTGTAAAACTTAGCTAAAACTTTTCAAACTTAGCTAACATTTGTTCACAATAGCTAAAACTTAGGTCCTAGAGGTAAAAATTATCAAACTTAGCTTAAAATTATGCACCATAGCTAAATGTTTCACACCACAGCTAAAATTTATCAAACTTAGCTAAAACTTGTGAAACTTAGCTTAAAATTATTCACCATAGCTAAATACTTCGCACCACAGCGAAAACTTGTCACACTTAGCTAAAACTTGTACACCGTAGCTATAACTTTGGCACTAGAGAAAAAACTTGTCAAACTTACCAAAACTTGTGCAAAACAGCTTAATGTCGCCACTAGGGCTAAACCTTGTAAAAATTAGCTAACACTTCTGCAGCATAGCTAAAACTTGTCAAACTTCGCTAACATTTATCACAATAGGTAAACCATTGGCACTAGAGGTAAAAGTTATCGAACTTACCTTAAACTTGTGTACCACAACTAAATGTTTGGCACCAGAGCTAAAACATGTAAAACTTAGCTAAAACTTGTGAAACTTAGCTTAAACTTATGCACCATAGCTAAATATTTCGCACCACAGCGAAAACTTGTCACACTTAGCTAAAACTTGTACACAGTAGCTATAACTTTGGCACTAGAAAAAAAACTTGTCAAATTTACCAAAACTTGTAGATAATAGCTTAATGACGCAACTAGAGCTAAACCTTGTAAAAATTAGCTAACACTTGTGCACCATAGCTAAAACTTGTCAAACGTAGCTAACATTTGTTCACAATTGCTAAAACTTTGGCACTAGAGGTAAAAGTTATCGAACTTACCTTAAACTTCTTTACGATAACTAAATGTTTGGCACCAGAGCTAAAACTTGTAAAACTTAGCTAAAACTTTTCAAACTTAGCTAACATTTGTTCACAATAGCTAAAACTTTGGTTCTAGAGGTAAAAATTATCAAGCTTAGCTGAAACTTATGCACCATAGCTAAATGTTTCGCACCACAGCTAAAATTTATCAAATTAGCTAAAACTTGTGAAACTTAGCTTAAACTTATTCACCATAGCTAAATATTTCTCACCACAGCGAAAACTTGTCACACTTAGCTAAAACTTCTACACCGTAGCTATAACTTTGGCTATAGAGAAAAAACTTGTCAAACTTACCAAAACTTGTGCAAAAACAGCTTAATGTCGCCACTAGGGCTAAACCTTGTAAAAATTAGCTAACACTTCTGCACCATAGCTAAAACTTGTCAAACTTAGCTAACATTTGTCACAATAGGTAAAACATTGGCACTAGAGGTAAAAGTTATCGAACTTACCTTAAACTTGTGTACCATAACTAAATGTTTGGCACCAGAGCTAAAACATGTAAAACTTAGCTAAAACTTGTGAAACTTAGCTTAAACTTATGCACCATAGCTAAATATTTCGCACCACATCGAAAACTTGTCACACTTAGGTAAAACTTGTACACCGTAGCGATAACTTTGGCTCTAGAGAAAAAACTTGTCCAACTTACCAAAACTTGTGCAAAACAGCTTAATATCGCCACTAGAGCTAAACCTTGTAAAAATTAGCTAACACTTGTGCACCATAGCTAAAACTTGTCAAACGTAGCTAACATTTGTTCACAATTGCTAAAACTTTGGCACTAGAGGTAAAAGTTATCGAACTTACCTTAAACTTCTTTACGATAACTAAATGTTTGGCACCAGAGCTAAAACTTGTAAAACTTAGCTAAAACTTTTCAAACTTAGCTAACATTTGTTCACAATAGCTAAAACTTAGGTCCTAGAGGTAAAAATTATCAAACTTAGCTTAAAATTATGCACCATAGCTAAATGTTTCACACCACAGCTAAAATTTATCAAACTTAGCTAAAACTTGTGAAACTTAGCTTAAAATTATTCACCATAGCTAAATACTTCGCACCACAGCGAAAACTTGTCACACTTAGCTAAAACTTGTACACCGTAGCTATAACTTTGGCACTAGAGAAAAAACTTGTCAAACTTACCAAAACTTGTGCAAAACAGCTTAATGTCGCCACTAGGGCTAAACCTTGTAAAAATTAGCTAACACTTCTGCAGCATAGCTAAAACTTGTCAAACTTCGCTAACATTTATCACAATAGGTAAACCATTGGCACTAGAGGTAAAAGTTATCGAACTTACCTTAAACTTGTGTACCACAACTAAATGTTTGGCACCAGAGCTAAAACATGTAAAACTTAGCTAAAACTTGTGAAACTTAGCTTAAACTTATGCACCATAGCTAAATATTTCGCACCACAGCGAAAACTTGTCACACTTAGCTAAAACTTGTACACAGTAGCTATAACTTTGGCACTAGAAAAAAAACTTGTCAAATTTACCAAAACTTGTAGATAATAGCTTAATGACGCAACTAGAGCTAAACCTTGTAAAAATTAGCTAACACTTGTGCACCATAGCTAAAACTTGTCAAACGTAGCTAACATTTGTTCACAATTGCTAAAACTTTGGCACTAGAGGTAAAAGTTATCGAACTTACCTTAAACTTCTTTACGATAACTAAATGTTTGGCACCAGAGCTAAAACTTGTAAAACTTAGCTAAAACTTTTCAAACTTAGCTAACATTTGTTCACAATAGCTAAAACTTTGGTTCTAGAGGTAAAAATTATCAAGCTTAGCTGAAACTTATGCACCATAGCTAAATGTTTCGCACCACAGCTAAAATTTATCAAATTTAGCTAAAACTTGTGAAACTTAGCTTAAACTTATTCACCATAGCTAAATATTTCTCACCACAGCGAAAACTTGTCACACTTAGCTAAAACTTCTACACCGTAGCTATAACTTTGGCTATAGAGAAAAAAACTTGTCAAACTTACCAAAACTTGTGCAAAACAGCTTAATGTCGCCACTAGGGCTAAACCTTGTAAAAATTAGCTAACACTTCTGCACCATAGCTAAAACTTGTCAAACTTAGCTAACATTTGTCACAATAGGTAAAACATTGGCACTAGAGGTAAAAGTTATCGAACTTACCTTAAACTTGTGTACCATAACTAAATGTTTGGCACCAGAGCTAAAACATGTAAAACTTAGCTAAAACTTGTGAAACTTAGCTTAAACTTATGCACCATAGCTAAATATTTCGCACCACATCGAAAACTTGTCACACTTAGGTAAAACTTGTACACCGTAGCGATAACTTTGGCTCTAGAGAAAAAACTTGTCCAACTTACCAAAACTTGTGCAAAACAGCTTAATATCGCCACTAGAGCTAAACCTTGTAAAAATTAGCTAACACTTGTGCACCATAGCTAAAACTTGTCAAACTTAGCTAAATTTGTTCACAATAGCTAAAATTTTGGCACTAGAGGTAAAAGTTATCGAACTTACCTTAAACTTCTTTACGATAACTAAATGTTTGGCACCAGAGCTAAAACTTGTAAAAACTTAGCTAAAACTTTTCAAACTTAGCTAACATTTGTTCACAATAGCTAAAACTTAGGTCCTAGAGGTAAAAATTATCAAAGTTAGCTTAAAATTATGCACCATAGCTAAATGTTTCACACCACAGCTAAAATTTATCAAACTTAGCTAAAACTTGTGAAACTTAGCTTAAAATTATTCACCATAGCTAAATACTTCGCACCACAGCGAAAACTTGTCACACTTAGCTAAAACTTGTACACCGTAGCTATAACTTTGGCACTAGAGAAAAAAACTTGTCAAACTTACCAAAACTTGTGCAAAACAGCTTAATATCGCCACTTAGAGCTAAACCTTGTAAAAATTAGCTAACACTTCTGCACCATAGCTAAAACTTGTCAAACTTAGCTAACATTTGTTCACAATAGCTAAAATTTTGGCACTAGAGGTAAAAGTTATCGAACTTACCTTAAACTTCTTTAACCATAACTAAATGTTTGGCACCAGAGCTAAAAATTGTAAAAACTTAGCTAAAACTTTTCAAATTTAGCTAACATTTGTTCACAATAGCTAAAACTTAGGTCCTAGAGGTAAAAAAATTATCAAACTTAGCTGAAACTTATGCACCATAGCTAAATGTTTCACACCACAGCTAAAATTTATCAAACTTAGCTAAAACTTGTGAAACTTAGCTTAAAATTATTCACCATAGCTAAATATTTCGCACCACAGCGAAAACTTGTCACACTTAGCTAAAACTTGTACACCGTAGCTATAACTTTGGCTATAGAGAAAAAAACTTGTCAAACTTACCAAAACTTGTGCAAAACAGCTTAATGTCGCCACTAGGGCTAAACCTTGTAAAAATTAGCTAACACTTCTGCACCATAGCTAAAACTTGTCAAACTTAGCTAACATTTGTCACAATAGGTAAAACATTGGCACTAGAGGTAAAAGTTATCGAACTTACCTTAAACTTGTGTACCATAACTAAATGTTTGGCACCAGAGCTAAAACATGTAAAACTTAGCTAAAACTTGTGAAACTTAGCTTAAACTTATGCACCATAGCTAAATATTTCGCACCACATCGAAAACCAGTCACACTTAGGTAAAACTTGTACACCGTAGCGATAACTTTGGCTCTAGAGAAAAAACTTGTCCAACTTACCAAAACTTGTGCAAAACAGCTTAATATCGCCACGAGAGCTAAACCTTGTAAAAATTAGCTAACACTTGTGCACCATAGCTAAAACTTGTCAAACTTAGCTAACATTTGTTCACAATAGCTAAAATTTTGGCACTAGAGGTAAAAGTTATCGAACTTACCTTAAACTTCTTTACGATAACTAAATGTTTGGCACCAGAGCTAAAACTTGTAAAACTTAGCTAAAACTTTTCAAACTTAGCTAACATTTGTTCACAATAGCTAAAACTTAGGTCCTAGAGGTAAAAATTATCAAACTTAGCTTAAAATTATGCACCATAGCTAAATGTTTCACACCACAGCTAAAATTTATCAAACTTAGCTAAAACTTGTGAAACTTAGCTTAAAATTATTCACCATAGCTAAATACTTCGCACCACAGCGAAAACTTGTCACACTTAGCTAAAACTTGTACACCGTAGCTATAACTTTGGCACTAGAGAAAAAACTTGTCAAACTTACCAAAACTTGTGCAAAACAGCTTAATGTCGCCACTAGGGCTAAACCTTGTAAAAATTAGCTAACACTTCTGCAGCATAGCTAAAACTTGTCAAACTTCGCTAACATTTATCACAATAGGTAAACCATTGGCACTAGAGGTAAAAGTTATCGAACTTACCTTAAACTTGTGTACCACAACTAAATGTTTGGCACCAGAGCTAAAACATGTAAAACTTAGCTAAAACTTGTGAAACTTAGCTTAAACTTATGCACCATAGCTAAATATTTCGCACCACAGCGAAAACTTGTCACACTTAGCTAAAACTTGTACACAGTAGCTATAACTTTGGCACTAGAAAAAAAACTTGTCAAATTTACCAAAACTTGTAGATAATAGCTTAATGACGCAACTAGAGCTAAACCTTGTAAAAATTAGCTAACACTTCTGCACCATAGCTAAAACTTGTCAAACGTAGCTAACATTTGTTCACAATTGCTAAAACTTTGGCACTAGAGGTAAAAGTTATCGAACTTACCTTCAACTTCTTTACCATAACTAAATGTTTGGCACCAGAGCTAAAACTTGTAATTCTTAGCTAAAACTTTTCAAACTTAGCTAACATTTGTTCACAATAGCTAAAACGTAGGTCCTAGAGGTAAAAATTATCAAACTTAGCTTAAACTTATGCACCATAGCTAAATGTTTCACACCACAGCTAAAATTTATCAAACTTAGCTAAAACTTGTGAAACTTAGCTTAAAATTATGCACCATAGCTAAATATTTCGCACCACATCGAAAACTTGTCACACTTAGGTAAAACTTGTACACCGTAGCTATAACTTTGGCTCTAGAGAAAAAACTTGTCCAATTTACCAAAACTTGTGCAAAACAGCTTAATATCGCCACTAGAGCTAAACCTTGTAAAAATTAGCTAACACTTGTGCACGATAGCTAAAACTTGTCAAACTTAGCTAACATTTGTTCACAATAGCTAAAATTTTGGCACTAGAGGTAAAAGTTATCGAACTTACCTTAAACTTGTGTACCATAACTAAATGTTTGGCACCAGAGCTAAAACATGTAAAACTTAGCTAAAACTTGTGAAACTTAGCTTAAACTTATGCACCATAGCTAAATATTTCGCACCACAGCGAAAACTTGTCACACTTAGGTAAAACTTGTACACTGTGGCTATAACTTTGGCTCTAGAGAAAAAACTTGTCCAACTTACCAAAACTTGTGCAAAACAGCTTAATATCGCCAGTAGAGCTAAACCTTGTAAAAATTAGCTAACACTTGTGCACCATAGCTAAAACTTGTCAAACTTAGCTAACATTTGTTCACAATAGCTAAAATTTTGGCACTAGAGGTAAAAGTTATCGAACTTACCTTAAACTTCTTTACGATAACTAAATGTTTGGCACCAGAGCTAAAACTTGTAAAACTTAGCTAAAACTTTTCAAACTTAGCTAAAACTTGTGAAACTTAGCTTAAAATTATTCACCATAGCTAAATATTTCGCACCACAGCGAAAACTTGTCACACTTAGCTAAAACTTCTACACCGTAGCTATAACTTTGGCTCTAGAGAAAAAACTTGTCAAACTTACCAAAACTTGTGCAAAAAAACAGCTTAATGTCGCCACTAGAGCTAAACCTACTAAAAATTAGCTAACACTTCTGCACCATAGCTAAAACTTGTCAAACTTAGCTAACATTTGTTCACAATAGCTAAAACTTTGGCACTAGAGGTAAAAGTTATCGAACTTGCCTTAAACTTGTGTACCATAACTAAATGTTTGGCACCAGAGCTAAAACTTGTAATACTTAGCTAAAACTTGTGAAACGTAGCTTAAACTTATGCACCATAGCTAAATATTTCGCACCACAGCGAAAAACTTGTCACACTTAGCTAAAACTTGTACACAGTAGCTATAACTTTGGCACTAGAGAAAAAACTTGTCAAATTTACCGAAACTTGTGCACAATAGCTTAATGTCGCAACTAGAGCTAAACCTTGTAAAAATTAGCTAACATTTCTGCACCATAGCTAAAACTTTGGCACTAGAGTAAAAGTTATCGACCTTACCTTAAACTTGTGTACCATAACTAAATGTTTGGCACCAGAGCTAAAACTTGTAAAACTTCGCTAAAACTTGTGAAACTTAGCTTAAACTTATGCACCATAGCTAAATATTTCGCACCACAGCGAAAACTTGGCACACTTAGCTAAAACTTTTACACAGTAGCTATAACTTTGGCACTAGAAAAAAAACTTGTCAAATTTACCAAAACTTGTAGATAATAGCTTAATGACGCAACTAGAGCTAAACCTTGTAAAAATTAGCTAACACTTCTGCACCATAGCTAAAACTTGTCAAACTTAGCTAACATTTGTTCACAATTGCTAAAACTTTGGCACTAGAGGTAAAAGTTATCGAACTTACCTTCAACTTCTTTACCATAACTAAATGTTTGGCACCAGAGCTAAAACTTGTAAAACTTAGCTAAAACTTTTCAAACTTAGCTAAAATTTGTTCACAATAGCTAAAACTTTGGTCCTAGAGGTAAAAATTATCAAACTTAGCTTAAACTTATGCACTATAGTTGAATGTTCGCACCACAGCTAAAATTTATCAAACTTAGCTAAAAATTTTGTACATAGGTGTTACTTTGGTCCTAGAGGTAAAAATTATCAAACTTAGCTTAAACTTATGCACCATAGCTAAATGTTTCGCACCACAGCTAAAATTTATCAAACTTAGCTGAAGTTGTGAAACTTAGCTTAAACTTATTCACCATAGCTAAATATTTCGCACCACAGCGAAAACTTGTCACACTTAGCTAAACTTCTACCCCGTAGCTATAACTTTGGCTCTAGAGAAAAAACTTGTCAAACTTACCAAAACTTGTGCAAAACAGCTTAATGTCGCCACTAGAGCTAAACCTTCTAAAAATTAGCTAACACTTGTGCACCATAGCTAAAACATGTCAAACTTAGCTAACATTTGTTCACAATAGCTAAAAATTTGGCACTAGAGGTAAAAATTATCGAACTTGCTTTAAACTTGTGTGCCATAACTAAAAGTTTGGCACCAGAGCTAAAACATGTAAAACTTAGCTAAAACTTGTGAAACTTAGCTTAAACTTATGCACCATAGCTAAATATTTCGCACCACAGCGAAAACTTGTCACACTTAGCTAAAACTTGTACACCGTAGCTATAACTTTGGCTCTAGAGAAAAAACTTGTCAAACTTACCAAAACTTGTGCAAAACAGCTTAATATCGCCACTAGAGCTAAACCTTGTAAAAATTAGCTAACACTTGTGCACCATAGCTAAAACTTGTCAAACTTAGCTAACATTTGTTCACAATAGCTAAAATTTTGGCACTAGAGGTAAAAGTTATCGAACTTACCTTAAACTTCTTTACCATAACTAAATGTTTGGCATCAGAGCTAAAAAATTGTAAAACTTAGCTAAAACTTTTCAAACTTAGCTAACATTTGTTCACAATAGCTAAAACTTTGGCACTAGAGGTAAAAGTTATCGAACTTGCCTTAAACTTGTGTACCATAACTAAATGTTTGGCACCAGAGCTAAAACTTATCAAACTTAGCTAAAACTTGTGAAACTTAGCTTAAACTTATGCACCATAGCTAAATATTTCGCACCACAGCGAAAACTTGTCACACTTAGCTAAAACTTGTACACAGTAGCTATAACTTTGGCACTAGAGAAAAACTTGTCAAATTACCGAAACTTGTGCACAATAGCTTAATGTCGCAACTAGAGCTAAACCTTGTAAAAATTAGCTAACATTTCTGCACCATAGCTAAAACTTTGGCACTAGAGTAAAAGTTATCGACCTTACCTTAAACTTGTGTACCATAACTAAATGTTTGGCACCAGAGCTAAAACTTGTAAAACTTCGCTAAAACTTGTGAAACTTAGCTTAAACTTATGCACCATAGCTAAATATTTCGCACCACAGCGAAAACTTGGCACACTTAGCTAAAACTTTTACACAGTAGCTATAACTTTGGCACTAGAAAAAAAACTTGTCAAATTTACCAAAACTTGTAGATAATAGCTTAATGACGCAACTAGAGCTAAACCTTGTAAAAATTAGCTAACACTTCTGCACCATAGCTAAAACTTGTCAAACTTAGCTAACATTTGTTCACAATTGCTAAAAACTTTGGCACTAGAGGTAAAAGTTATCGAACTTACCTTCAACTTCTTTACCATAACTAAATGTTTGGCACCAGAGCTAAAACTTGTAAAACTTAGCTAAAACTTTTCAAACTTAGCTAAAATTTGTTCACAATAGCTAAAACTTGGTCCTAGAGGTAAAATTATCAAACTTAGACTTAAACTTATGCATTAGTTGAATGTTCGCACCACAGCTAAAAATTTAAACTTAGCTAAAAATTTTACATAGGTTACTTGGTCCTAGAGGTAAAAATTATCAAACTTAGCTTAAACTTATGCACCATAGCTAAATGTTTCGCACCACAGCTAAAATTTATCAAACTTAGCTAAGTTGTGAAACTTAGCTTAAACTTATTCACCATAGCTAAATATTTCGCACCACAGCGAAAACTTGTCACACTTAGCTAAACTTCTACCCCGTAGCTATAACTTTGGCTCTAGAGAAAAAACTTGTCAAACTTACCCAAAACTTGTGCAAAACAGCTTAATGTCGCCACTAGAGCTAAACCTTCTAAAAATTAGCTAACACTTGTGCACCATAGCTAAACTGTCAAACTTAGCTAACATTTGTTCACAATAGCTAAAATTTGGCACTAGAGGTAAAATTATCGAACTTGCCTTTAAACTTGTGTGCCATAACTAAAAGTTTGGCACCAGAGCTAAAACATGTAAAACTTAGCTAAAACTTGTGAAACTTAGCTTAAACTTATGCACCATAGCTAAATATTTCGCACCACAGCGAAAACTTGTCACACTTAGCTAAAACTTGTACACCGTAGCTATAACTTTGGCTCTAGAGAAAAAACTTGTCAAACTTACCAAAACTTGTGCAAAACAGCTTAATATCGCCACTAGAGCTAAACCTTGTAAAAATTAGCTAACACTTGTGCACCATAGCTAAAACTTGTCAAACTTAGCTAACATTTGTTCACAATAAGCTAAAATTTTGGCACTAGAGGTAAAAGTTATCGAACTTACCTTAAACTTCTTTACCATAACTAAATGTTTGGCATCAGAGCTAAAATTGTAAAACTTAGCTAAAACTTTTCAAACTTAGCTAACATTTGTTCACAATAGCTAAAACTTAGGTCCTAGAGGTAAAAATTATCAAACTTAGCTGAAACTTATGCACCATAGCTAAATAATTCGCACCACAGCTAAAATTTATCAAACTTAGCTAAAACTTGTGAAACTTAGCTTAAACTTATTCACCATAGCTAAATATTTCGCACCACAGCGAAAACTTGTCACACTTAGCTAAAACTTCTACACCGTAGCCATAACTTTGGCTCTAGAGAAAAAACTTGTCAAACTTACCAAAACTTGTGCAAAAAAACAGCTTAATGTCGCCACTAGAGCTAAACCTTCTAAAAATTAGCTAACACTTCTGCACCATAGCTAAAACTTGTCAAACTTAGCTAACATTTGTCACAATAGGTAAAACATTGGCACTAGAGGTAAAAGTTATCGAACTTACCTTAAACTTGTGCACCACAACTAAATGTTTGGCACCAGAGCTAAAACATGTAAAACTTCAGCTAAAACTTGTGAAACTTAGCTTAAACTTATGCACCATAGCTAAATATTTCGCACCACAGCGAAAACTTGTCACACTTAGGTAAAACTTGTACACCGTAGCTATAACTTTGGCTCTAGAGAAAAAACTTGTCAAACTTACCAAAACTTGTGCAAAACAGCTTAATATCGCCACTAGAGCTAAACCTTGTAAAAATTAGCTAACACTTCTGCACCATAGCTAAAACTTGTCAAACTTAGCTAACATTTGTTCACAATAGCTAAAATTTTGGCACTAGAGGTCAAAGTTATCGAACTTACCTTAAACTTCTTTACCATAACTAAATGTTTGGCACCAGAGCTAAAAATTGTAAAACTTAGCTAAAACTTTTCAAACTTAGCTAACATTTGTTCACAATAGCTAAAACTTAGGTCCTAGAGGTAAAAATTATCAAACTTAGCTAAACTTATGCACCATAGCTAAATATTTCGCACCACAGCTAAAATTTATCAAACTTAGCTAAAACTTGTGAAACTTAGCTTAAACTTATTCACCATAGCTAAATATTTCGCACCACAGCGAAAACTTGTCACACTTAGCTAAAAATTCTACACCGTAGCCATAACTTTGGCTCTAGAGAAAAAACTTGTCAAACTTACCAAAACTTGTGCAAAAAAACAGCTTAATGTCGCCACTAGAGCTAAACCTTCTAAAAATTAGCTAACACTTCTGCACCATAGCTAAAACTTGTCAAACTTAGCTAACATTTGTTCACAATAGCTAAAACTTTGGCACTAGAGGTAAAAGTTATCGAACTTGCCTAAACTTGTGTACCATAACTAAATGTTTGGCACCAGAGCTAAAACTTGTATACTTAGCTAAAACTTGTGAAACGTAGCTTAAACTTATGCACCATAGCTAAATATTTCGCACCACAGCGAAAACTTGTCACACTTAGCTAATACTTGTACACAGTAGCTATAACTTTGGCACTAGAGAAAAAACTTGTCAAATTTACCGAAACTTGTGCAATAGCTTAATATCGCCAACTAGAGCTAAACCTTGTAAAACTTAGCTAACACTTCTGCACCATAGCTAAAACTTGTCAAACTTAGCTAACATTTGTCACAATAGCTAAAATTTGGCACTAGAGGTCAAAGTTATCGAACTTACCTTAAACTTCTTTACCATAACTAAATGTTTGGCACCAGAGCTAAAAATTGTAAAACTTAGCTAAAACTTTTCAAACTTAGCTAACATTTGTTCACAATAGCTAAAACTTAGGTCCTAGAGGTAAAAATTATCAAACTTAGCTGAAACTTATGCACCATAGCTAAATGTTTCGCACCACAGCTAAAATTTATCAAACTTAGCTGAAGTTGTGAAACTTAGCTTAAACTTATTCACCATAGCTAAATATTTCGCACCACAGCGAAAACTTGTCACACTTAGCTAAACTTCTACCGTAGCTATAACTTTGGCTCTAGAGAAAAAACTTGTCAAACTTACCAAAACTTGTGCAAAACAGCTTAATGTCGCCACTAGAGCTAAACCTTCTAAAAATTAGCTAACACTGTGCACCATAGCTAAAACATGTCAAACTTAGCTAACATTTGTTCACAATAGCTAAAACTTTGGCACTAGAGGTAAAAATTATCGAACTTGCTTTAAACTTGTGTGCCATAACTAAAAGTTTGGCACCAGAGCTAAAACTTGTAAAACATAGCTAAAGTTGTGAAACTTCGCTTAAACTTACGCACCATAGCTAAATATTTTCACCACAGCTAAAATTTATCAAACTTAGCTAAAACTTTGTACATAGGTGTAACTTTGGCACTAGAGGTAAAATTATCAAACTTACTCAAACTTGTGTACCATAACTAAATGTTTGGCACAATAGAAAAAACTTGTCAAATTTATCAAAACTTGTGCACAATAGCTTATTGTCGGACTAGAGCTAAACCTTGTAAAAATTAGCTAATACTTCTGCACCATAGCTAAAACTTGTCAAACTTAGCTAACATTTGTTCACAATAGCTAAAACTTTGGCACTAGAGGTAAAAGTTATCGAACTTACCTTCAACTTCTTTACCATAACTAAATGTTTGGCACCAGAGCTAAAACTTGTAAAACTTAGCTAAAACTTTTGTACATAGGTGTTACTTGGTCCTAGAGGTAAAAATTATCAAACTTAGCTTAAACTTATGCACCATAGCTAAATGTTTCACACCACAGCTAAAATTTATCAAACATAGCTAAAACCTGTGTCAAACTTAGGTTCAACTTATTCACCATAGCTAAATATTTCGCACCACAGCGAAAACTTGTCACACTTAGCTAAAACTTGTACACCGTAGCTATAACTTTGGCACTAGAGAAAAAACTTGTCAAACTTACCAAAACTTGTGCAAAACAGCTTAATGTCGCCAATAGAGGTAAACCTTCTAAAAATTAGCTAACACTTCTGCACCATAGCTAAAACTTGTCAAACTTAGCTAACATTTGTGCACAATAGCTAAAACTTTGGCACTAGAGTAAAAGTTATCGAACTTACCTTAAACTTGTGTACCATAACTAAATGTTTGGCACCAGAGCTAGAACTTGTAAAACTTAGCTAAAACTTGTGAAACTTAGCTTAAACTTATGCACCATAGCTAAATATTTCGCACCACAGCGAAAACTTGTCACACTTAGCTAAAACTTGTACACAGTAGCTATAACTTTGGCATTAAAAAAAACTTGTCAAATTTACCAAAACTTGTAGATAATAGCTTAATGACGCAACTAGAGCTAAACCTTGTAAAAATTAGCTAACACTTCTGC
>FPAK01000069.1:10000-24644 GCA_900116095.1 Euclidium syriacum | reverse complement strand
TTTTTCCATTGTAAAATTGCTTGAAAGGTCCTTTTTCAATATAAAAATAAAAATACTTACGAAGTTGTTCCAACTTATTGATTAGCACTAACCCTAGATCCTTACTCCTGCGAAAGGAATAAAAACTTTCTATTCTCCTCGAGCTCCATCCGGTACTCTTTTTTTTATTCCAAAAAATAGAACACAAAATGTCGAGCCAAGAGCACCTATATTCCTATATAAAAAGTGGCGGATCAAAAAATCCACAGATGAAAAAAAGTTGATTTTTATTTTCATTTCAATATTTTAAGAATAAAATATATTGTATTTTTAAACAGAAATATAAAGATGGTGTACAAAGGCAATAGAAAATTTATTCCGTAATGACTGTACTCTGGGACGGAAGGATTCGAACCTCCGAATAGCGGGACCAAAACCCGTTGCCTTACCGCTTGGCTACGCCCCATTTAGATTTTTATTCAAGACTACTAAAAGAGTAATATTGCTATTGGTTGTTCGTCAATTCAATTTAAACCCAAATTAAATATAGATTACACAGGTGCTAGAGTTTTGACACGTGTAGATAGCAAATCAAACTGACTTTATTGATCATTACATAGAATTCAATTAAGATATTGTATGAAAATATTATTTCTTTAATTCTCATAAGAGAATGAAAGGTTTTTTGATTGAGTAAATTCAACAAAGTCTTTTTAGACTATCTTTCTTTATTTTTTCTTTATATAAAAATATATTAATAACTCAATCAAAATTAAATTATCCACAAGAACACCAATTTTTGTTATGCTTAATATATTTAATTTGATCTGTATTTGTTTTAATTCTGCCCTTTTTTCAAGCACTTTTTTAGTCGCCAAATTGCCTGAGGCCTACGCCTTTTTGAATCCAATCGTAGATGTTATGCCCGTAATACCTCTTTTCTTTCTTCTCTTAGCCTTTGTTTGGCAAGCAGCTGTAAGTTTTCGATGAAATTATTAATACTGTCTTATAAAACTTATAAAAATTCGCGGTTTTTTTTCTTCCAACAATTAAAAAGATCAAAAAAATCTTGACGTATGAACGAACTCTCAATTCAAATATTGAATTTTTTTGGTAGCCATAATAAATCTGGATCATTCTATTTCCTAAATTTTATCCTCTTTTCCCTAAACGAAAGAACCTAATTAGATTCGAGCTCACAAAAATAAATAACTTGATTTTTTGGTATCAAAATTAGATATTTGGTATAAAAATAGAGAATCTATTCTCTTTTTTTTTTTGAAAAAAAAAAAGTAAGATCTTGGAGATTGTGTAATGCTTACTCTCAAACTTTTTGTATACACTGTAGTTATATTCTTTGTTTCTCTGTTCATATTTGGATTCCTATCTAATGATCCAGGACGTAATCCGGGACGTGAAGAATAAAAAAGCAAGGTTTTTTTATTGCTTTATTTAATTAGTGGAAATGCTCGAATTTTATTTTTTTTCTATTACACATCATCAAAAGGAGAAAGGGAAAGAGAGGGATTCGAACCCTCGGTACGATTAACTCGTACAATGGATTAGCAATCCAACGCTTTAGTCCACTCAGCCATCTCTCCTAATTGAAAAGGGATACTTAATTAGGTTCCATTATAAAAAAAAAGGCTTGAAAAAAAACCTTCTACACTTTATTCTTAAAAAGCTTTCTTTTTTGTATAGATTATTCTTTATATTATATATATTTTTTTCGTTTTCTATATTTTATTATATATATAATTTCTTTTTTTTTATAAATATATTTATCATCTATTTATATATATAATATATATATATTACTATTATATAACCTTTTTTATAGAACTTTCTCAGTAATTCTATTTACACAAAAAATTTAGATAAATATTAGATAAAGAAAAGGCTCGAACTCGAAAGATAAATAAATAAAACCACAATAATAAAAATAGAGAATCCTCTTTTTTTTTTGTCTCGTCCAAACACAAGTAAAAGATCTTTTTTTTTTATAGCCTGGCCTGGTCAGTCCCCAGCCGGGCCTTTTTTTGTTAAAGTTAAAAGACTCATCCAATGGAGTTTTAGAAAAAAAAAAGATTTTAAATAGAAAAAAATGGAATCCGCTTTACTAATTTTATTAAGCCTACGCGTCGACGCTATAATTTTATTATTATTATTTTTTTTTTTATTACACCCCCGATTACTTTGTTCGACAAAAGGTCAATTTATATGCAATAATTGCATTGTAGCGGGTATAGTTTAGTGGTAAAAGTGTGATTCGTTCCTTTAATCCCTTTAATAGTTAAAGGGTCTCTCGGTTTGATTAATCTTCCGATCAAAAACTTTATTTCTTAAAAGGATTTAGTCCTTTACCTTTCAATGAAAAATTCAAGGAAGATTATAAATTCTCGTAATTTGTATCCAAAGACTCTAATCAATTGTAAATTTGGATTATTAAATTCCGAAACATAATTTTTGAATTGGATGACTATTTACAATTCAATAAGTATAACAAGAGGATCCATGGATAAAGCTAGAAAAGTTTCTTTCTAATCGTAACTAAATCTTCAGTTCTATTCATTGTTTGGTATAGAAAAAATTGAAGCAAAATAGCTATTAAACGAGAACTTTGGTTTACTAAAGACATCGACATATTATATTGTTTTAGCTCGGTGGAAACAAAATACTTTTCCTAAGGATTCTATTAAATCGAAATAAAGAACGAAGTAACTAGAAAGATTGTTCGGGTTCTCCCTTTCTATCTTCTAGAAGGATCATCTATAAAGCAAAATTTTCTGTGAAAGCACCCAGACGGAAAAAAAGCTAACATAGATGTTATGGGTCGAATTTTGATTTTGATTCCGTCGTATTTTATTTGGTAATTTCTCCATACATCATAAAGGAGCCGAATGAAACCAAAGTTTCATGTTCGGTTTTGAATTAGAGACGTTAAAAATATAAAAATGATCAATCGACGTCGACTAAAACCCTTAGCCTTCCAAGCTAACGATGCGGGTTCGATTCCCGCTACCCGCTCTAAGTTGTAAATTGCACCCTTCCGAGACAATTTTATGTATTAGAATTGTCTAATAGCAATTGTGTATTGAATTCATTTCAATACACAATTGCTAAAAAGATTTCGTACCTTCTTTTTTTTTTTTTTTTTTAACAACTATAAAGTCAAAAAAAGAGAAAAGCGTCCATTGTCTAATGGATAGGACATAGGTCTTCTAAACCTTTGGTATAGGTTCAAATCCTATTGGACGCAATATCAATATAGATAGAAATATATTGATATTTATCTATTATTTACATTTATATATATATATATATTATAAAATATATTTTTATTCTTTATAGAAATAGAAAAAAGAAATAGAAAAAAAGATAAGAAAGAATATAGAATAATAAATAAATTATGAATGCTTTAATATTTTATAGAATTTCTTAAAAAATTAATTAAAGAATAAAATTTACTAAAAAAAAAGAAGGATCCATTTACTTTTTTATACTTTCTCCTGAAGTATAAAACGTTCCAGTTGTTCTTGAATACCTTCTTTCAACAAGCTTTCTGCTTCAGCGGTTAATGTCTTGGTAGAGGATATGATTTCTTGGAACTGAGGTTTATTTGTTTTTAAGTAAGTGCGTAACTGAACGAGAAATTTTCTTACTTGTCCAATTTCTAATCCATCCAGATAACCATTTGTTCCGGTATAAATTGTCATTATCTGTTCTTCCACTGTGAGAGGGGCTGATTGAGATTGTTTCAGTAACTCACGTAATCGTTGACCTCTTGCCAATTGATTCTGAGTAGCTTTATCGAGATCAGAAGAAAATTGGGCAAAGGCTTCTAATTCAGCGAATTGAGCCAATTCCAATTTTAATTTTCCAGCTACCTGTTTCATAGCTTTAATTTGAGCGGCGGATCCTACTCTCGAGACAGAAATCCCTACATTAATAGCAGGTCTGATTCCAGCATTAAAAAGATCGGCGGATAAGAATATTTGTCCATCTGTAATGGAAATTACATTAGTAGGAATATAAGCTGAAACATCTCCTGACTGGGTCTCGACGATTGGTAAGGCAGTCATACTTCCTTCACCTAATTGAGAGCTTAATTTAGCGGCTCTTTCTAAAAGACGTGAATGTAAATAAAAAACATCTCCTGGATAAGCTTCACGACCCGGCGGTCTTCGTAATAGAAGAGACATTTGTCGATAAGCTTGTGCTTGTTTGGAAAGATCATCATAAATGATTAAAGTGTGTTGTTCACGGTACATAAAAAATTCAGCCAAGGCTGCTCCTGTATAAGGCGCGAGGTATTGTAACGTAGCTGGGGAATCGGCCGTTTCAGCTACCACAATAGTGTATTCCATTGCCCCTCGTTCCTGTAAACTAGTCACTACCTGAGCTACGGAAGAAGCTTTTTGACCAATAGCTACATAAACACAAATTACATTTTGACCTTGTTGATTGAGAATTGTATCTGTGGCTACTGCTGTTTTACCGGTCTGTCTGTCACCAATAATTAATTCTCGCTGTCCGCGTCCTATAGGGATCATGGAATCAATAGCAATAAGTCCTGTTTGAAGAGGCTCATATACAGAACGTCTTGAAATAATACCTGGGGCAGGAGATTCAATTAACCGAGATTCAGAGGCTGAAATCTTACCTCGACCATCAATAGGGTTAGCCAAGGCGTTTATAACACGCCCCAAATAAGCCTCACTCACAGGTATCTGAGCAATTTTTCCCGTAGCTTTGACTGAACTTCCTTCTTGGATCATCAAACCGTCACCCATTAATACAACACCAACATTATTTGATTCTAAATTAAGGGCAATACCTATAGTACCCTCCTCAAATTCTACTAATTCACCTGCCATTACTTCATCAAGACCATAAATACGAGCGATACCATCGCCCACTTGAAGTACGGTACCGGTATTTACAATCGTTACTTCTCTATTATATTTCTCAATACGTTCACGGATAATATTACTAATTTCGTCGGCTCTAATGGTTACCATGAGTATTGTCCTAATTCTTTTTTGGAAGAAAAAAAATAATGCCTATCATAATTGTAAGGAAAGGACTAATCTGTTATTTCTTTCATCGTACCAAACATACCAATATTTGCATTAATAGTACGTAAATGTAACTCGTTATTCAAACAACTATTTAGGGTTCCTATAGCTCCTTGTAAAGCTTGTTGGAAAACCCGCTCTCGGACTTGATTAATTGTTCTTTGTTGCTCAAAAAGAATGGTTTCGTTTTTGTAATTTTCTAATTGTTTCAAAGTCCTAGAAGTTGAATTAATCAAATTTAATTTTTCTCGCTCGATTTCAGCGTATCCATTCACGCGAAACTGATCCGCCTCCGTTTCTACTTTACGCAAGCGAGCTCGGGCGTTTTCTAATTGTTGAATAGCTCCTTCACGTAGTTCTTCTGAATTTCGAATAGTATTTAATATCCTCTGCTTTCGGTTATCTAATAAATCATTTAATGAAAGTAGATTATCTTTCCATTCATAAAAAAAAATTATATGATCCCTTCCCGAACCAAACATGAATCTTTCGATTCATTTGGCTCTCATGCTCACTTATTCCAATCATTTATCAAATTTTTATGAGACTTTCAGTCCCATATTTTTCATGTAATGAGCCTATCCTCTCCCGATTTTTTTGTATTCAATTCATATTCAATATATATATTTTTTTATCGAAAAATATCACCAATCCAAGACAAAAATATTCGGAGGATTCTTCTGACCAATAAAAATTGATAATTGTCAGCAAAGTTGTTTTTTTTCTTGAAATCCAAAGAATTCTTATTACTTTATACGTAGGTTATCAATTCTGCAGTATACAAAAAGACTCAAAAAATTTAATCGACATGAGTGTTTTATATCGAAAAAGTCTAACTATTCTTTTTGAAAATCTTATTCATTTTTTAATTAGACTACATTATAGTAGAAAGAGTACCATGTTGCATCTGAACTTCAAACGGTTTAGCTTTAACCATGTTAATTTATGGTCCCAAATTTTGGTTGATAGAGAATCAAAGTAGACTTACCAAAGAATAACGAAATGCTATGGTTCTAAAATATGATTTTTTTTAATTCAGAAGTAATTCGCGGGATTATGCACTCTTTGCTAGTTATAGTGCCGCTGGGTAAATCCAGCCTATTCTTGAAATGAACAACTCACACACACTCCCTTTCCAAAAAAGATCAATACACCGAAGACTACACTTAGATTTATTGGATTTGTTGCTAAAATATCGGTATTAAACCCGAAACTCCCGGCGGATGGCCAGTGACCCAAGTAAACGAAAGAATCGGTTAAATTTTTCATATAATCTCCTCGTCTAGCTAAACTATAAAAAAAGAACTCTGTCCTTTTTTTTATTCTTTTTTTTTTCAATAAAAAGAAAATTTAATTTAATAATTTAATTTACCTATTTGGATATTTGTAAACAGAATAAAAAACCTATTCTATTTACAAATGTATTTTCCAAAATTTTTAATTTTCAATAATAATAATGAGACTTATTAGAATTAAGCTAGAATTTGAGACCAAGTTTTATGTCAATTTCAAAAAACCTCCGTTTTTCGCAACATTCCTTAAAAAAAAGTTTCCATTAAACTAAAAGAATAAGGGGAAGGAAGAAAGAGAATCGATGTACTAATTCCCCATCCTCAAATTAGTCCTTCCCAAGGATTGTTGTCTCAATGAATAATTGTAGGAGTTAAATCTTGATAGAATTAAAAAAAAACTACGAAAAAAATCCAGAATTTTCTTATTTATAGGATTAAACAAAAGGATTTGCAAATAAAAGCGCTAATGCTACAACCAGGCCATAAATTGTTAAAGCTTCCATAAAAGCCAAACTAAGCAATAAAGTACCTCGTATTTTTCCTTCTGCCTCAGGTTGTCTCGCGATACCTTCGACAGCTTGACCCGCAGCTGTACCTTGACCAACTCCAGGTCCAATAGAAGCAAGCCCAACAGCCAACCCAGCAGCAATAACCGAAGCAGCAGAAATCAGTGGATTCATGATAAGTTCCTCACACCAAAATAAAGAAATAGTTAATGATACAATCATCCGATGGCTTAGGACTTAATTATAATTAAGTCATCGCTAAGATTCATCCAGCCAAAAAAACCAAAAACTTAAATTGAACTAATATAATAATATTATTGAATCAAAGAATTACTTTGATATTAGTTCCTATCCACGGGATTTTTAAAAATTCATAATATATATACGATTTTTTTATGCCATTTCTTTTTTGTGAACCATTATTTTAATTCTTCGTTCTTTTTTTATAACTTTTTTCAGCCAATTCACAGATAAAAAGGAAGAACTTCTAATGGAATTCCTATCTAAATCGAAATTCACAAACGTAGTGGGACAGATTATATAGATCTTTAACTCATATATACCTAGTCAATATCAAATATCACATATACAAGTGTTTCTTACATAACGTAAACCAACTATTATACAATTGGGCTAACAACGAATAAAAAATAGTTAATGATGACCTTCCATAGATTCACCTATATAAGCCGCAGCTAAAGTGGCAAAAATGAGAGCTTGAATCCCGCTTGTAAATAATCCAAGGAACATGACAGGTATAGGAACCACTAAAGGTACTAAAGAAACAAGAACAACAACTACTAATTCATCGGCTAATATATTTCCGAAAAGTCGAAAACTAAGTGATAGGGGTTTTGTAAAATCTTCTAAGATGTTAATGGGTAAAAGAATTGGAGTTGGTTGAATGTATTTACTGAAATACCCTAATCCTTTTTTGCTAAGACCCGCATAAAAATAGGCTACTGATGTGAGTAAAGCTAAAGCAACCGTCGTATTTATATCATTCGTTGGTGCTGCTAACTCCCCTTGAGGTAACTGGATAATTTTCCACGGTAAAAGGGCTCCTGACCAGTTAGAAACAAAAATAAATAAAAACAGAGTTCCAATAAAGGGAACCCATGGACCATATTCGTCTCCAATCTGGGTTTGACTCACGTCTCGAATGAATTCAAGGACAAATTCAAAGAAATTTTGGCCGTCAGTTGGAATGGTTTGGGGATTGCGAACCGCTATAACTGCGGAACCTAATAAGATAGCAATTACAACCCAAGAAGTAATAAGGACTTGGGCATGGACTTGGAAACCCCCTATTTGCCAATAGAAATGTTGGCCTACTTCGACACCAGATATCTCATATAACCCTTCTTTTATTAGTGTGTTGATGGAACATGATAAAACATTCATATTGCCCTCTGACAGAAATAAGAACTTTAAATTATTTTGATTCAAGATCCCCCTTTTTTACTTAATTTACTTTAATTTTATATTTTAGTTTTGGATACCAACTAAACTAATCACACAATATCCCCAGTTTTTTATCTCTTTTTCTTTTGTATGATTCAGGAGTAGTAACCGATTTTATAAATCGAAATACAGGGAGCCCCTCCCTCAAAAAAATTTGATTTATTTATCTTATTATTAATCAAGAATTTTGTATATAGCTAGAACGACCCTCACAAATAGCGAATACTAATTTGTTAAGAATGAATCGAATTGAAGCTATAGCGTCATCATTTGCTGGAATAGAAATATCCGCGAGATCGGGATTACAATTTGTATCGATTAAAGAAATGGTTGGAATTCCCAAAGTGATACATTCTCTAAGAGCCGTATATTCTTCTTGCTGATCGATGATGATTACAATATCAGGCAAGCCCGTCATATATTTAATCCCGCCTAGATATGTTTCCAAGCGAGATAATTGTCTCTTCAACACAGCTGCATCCCTTTTCGGAAGACGATTGAATCCCTCTGTCTTTTGTTCAGTTCTCAAATCCCTAAACTTATGAAGTCTTTTTTCTGTAGTGGACCAATTTGTTAACATGCCGCCGAGCCATTTTTTATTAACATAATGACACCGAGCCCTTATTGCAGCCCGCGACACTAAATCAGCTGCTTTATTTTTTGTCCCGACAATTAAGAATTGTTTTCCCTTACTTGCTGCATCAAAAACTAAATTACAAGCTTCTGATAAAAAACGAGCAGTTCTAGTCAGATTTATAATATGAATACCTTTACGCTTTGCAGAAATATAAGGTGCCATTCTAGGATTCCATTTCCTAGTACCGTGTCCAAAATGAACTCCTGCTCTCATCATCTCTTCCAAATCGATGTTCCAATATCTTTTTGTCATTTCTTTTCACACTTAAAAAGGGGGGGTACCCCAAACTAAAATAAAAATTTGTTCCGATGGAACCTTCTCTTGTACCGGGGATGGCCATTGATGCATGAGCCAAGACATTATTTTGTATTCATTATTATCTTTATTAGTGTTAACAAATTACCAAAGCAAATGACTACAGCAAACAACAAAAAATGAAATTCAAAAGAGGAACCCGCTATTAGGAATTATTAAATCTTAGAAAAGTCAGATTTTGAAAGAGAAGAGTCACAAAATTCCTTGTGGTAGAATAAAATATCTCTCATATCTCCCTCGAATAAAGATAAATTCTTTGTTTTTTTTTCCAAAAGAATGTTGGTATGTTGCCGTGAACAATGTAACAATCCTTTGTTGAATCCGGTCCCGGCGGGGATCACCCCCCCTAGAACAACATTTTCTTTCAGGCCTTTCAACCAATCGATACGACCCCGAAGAGCAGCTTTTGCTAAAACTCGAGCTGTTTCTTGAAAACTTGCTTCGGATATAAAACTTTGAGTATTCAAAGATGCTCGAGTTATTCCTAATAAAACGGCTCGATAACAGATTGCTTCTTCTAAAGCACGCCCCGTACGTTCTGCTCGTAACAATCCAATCAGTTCTCCAGGTAAAAAAACATTAGACATTCCCTCTTCTGAAACCAAAACTTTTGATGTTATTTGACGTACAATAATTTCGATATGCCTATTATGAATATGCACCCCCTGGGATCTATAAACCTTTTGAATCTTATTAACCAAAGAAATACGGCTTTGCACTATAGTTAGCTCAGCACCAATCAAGAATCCCCAAGGAATTCCAAGAATTCTTGTTATACACTTGTTCCAACCCTTAATCCGCTTTTCTAAGTTCAGCGATATTGAATCAATCGAGCGGACTTCTAACACTTGTTCTACTTTTGGAAGACCTTGTGTTATATCACCGGATCTCGATTTTTCATATATAAATGTAACTAATGTATCCCCTTCGTAAAGAATTTCTCTGTAATGCCCATGAACTTTTGCTCCCGGAGTAGCCAAGTAGGGCTTAGCGGATCTTATTACTACAGAATCCCTTTGAACAATTAAAACTTGACCCGATTTTAGGTGTGGTTCTTTTTTGGCTATACATACATTTTCACAAAAAAATTGTCCAAGACTAATTATTGTGGACGTTTCCTCACAATAATTATGATGATAATTTTGATGAAGAAAATACCAATTCAATTTTAATGGATTCAAAACAACGTTACTGTATGGATCTAGATTAAAAAATATTCCATTTTCATCGATTAAATAAGAGTTAATTACTTGAAAAATATATTTTAAGTTATCAAGTTGCAAATATTTAATTACCGAGATCTGATTATAAGTTAGTAAAGGCAAAAATGAATAAAAATTCGAAATTTGAATGGCTGTTCCTAAGGGGCCCGACGAATTTTTAATTGTAATTAGAGTATTTTTTTTTATTGATTGGTTTATCACATTGTGATATTTTACATGATTGAATGGACCAATTCTAAAACAATTAGATGATGATAAAATTAACAAAGATTGCGATTCCTTATTTCTATTTAAGAACATACGAATAGTTCCGTGATTTTGTCTAAGCGATTGTTGAAGAATGCCAGCCTTGGGAGAAGTCGAATAAAACGGATTCATGTGATCTGCAGAGATCAATCCCGAATCTGGCGGATTATTCCTTTTTCTTATATACGAAATATGGGATTTCACTAAGCCAATTCTTATGAAATCTCGAATCAAACCCTTTGTACTTACTTCAACAAAGAAAGCTCGGACCTCCTCGAGGGAAGAATTTTTGTTATCTTGGTCCCAATTCAAGACTAAACAAGTTCGAACCAATTGAATACTTGTGTCAGAAATTCCTCGAGTTGGTTTTCCATTTCCATAAAGGATATAGTTGAAAACTCGAAGTTGAATATTATCCTTTTCCCGAAAAAGATCTTGTGGAAATAGTGTTGCCAAATTTATACTGTCCGCTATCTCATAGGTGGCTACGGGCCGCACCAAAACAAAAAACTTTTTCTTGGTTGGCGTGATCCGTTGGACATAAATCCAATTTTTAAATTTTTTGGATTCCTTAGAGTTTGTTTTTCCCCTTCCTGGCGGTATCAAGATGCCACTGTGTCGGGATATCTTATCTGTCTTGTCCGGAAAATGGATATCCCCCGAAAATATTTTTAGTTCAATCCTTTTTTTTTTTCTCTCCACTCGGATCAACCCGCCGACTTGGCTTCTTATATTTAAAGTGATTCGTGTATCGACTCCAATGATACTATAGTTCTGTACCATTATGGTAGAGGATTCGGGTAAAATATGCACTTCTTCGGGAATGAAAAAAAAGCGATCTACTTTCATTTCGTATTTTGTCTTAAATTTTTGGACTCCTCGATACTCAATCATATCCTCTTTTTGGATGATTGAGTCCGCCTTTAGAGTCCCATATTTAAGAATTCCGGAACTCTTTCTTCTGTATCTAGGATCATCAAAAAAAGCAAAAATACTATTTCTACGTAAAATACCATTTATAGGTATTTCTATTGAGATACCTGAATGCGGTATGAATTCTTTCTCTTGCTCTTGAATCGATTGGAATGGAATGAGAAATCTATTTCTTCGCCTTTTTGCTAATAAATCCGAGTTCTCATGAAAAATATCAGAATATATTAAATTATAATGACTAGTACCTGCGATTCCATTCAATTCTGAATAATCGGGAATCCCGGATTTTTTTTTATCATAAAAATACGAACTAAAAAATTTTTGGCTCGCTTGATCGTTATTCCCTGAGAGGCTAGAAATAGATTTTCTTTCGATGGAAAGAAAGGGTATGTTCATTTGATCTTGATCTTTGTGGATCGAAAAAAGAATTAGACTAGATCCGCACGAACCTCCTGATAATATCCATAAATGACTTGTTTTTGGTAAGAGATGGACATTACTATATGTAAATTCGGGTGCATGGGACACATCAGTACTCCAGTGCATTTCGCCCTCTGAGTCAGAATAAATATATTTTCTAACCCTCTCTTTAAAATGAAAAGTGTATGTTCCCTCGCGAATCTCAGCAATCACCTGTTCTGATTCCACATATTGATCATTTTGAACTAAAAGAAAACTTTTTGGTGGAATAGTCACGCTATGTATAATATCTTCGCTCTCAATAATTACAGACAAGTCTATATAACATAGAAAGGCAGGATGCCCGTGACGTGTACGTGTAGGATGAACCAAATCCTCATTGAATTTTATTTTTCCATTATAAGGGGCTCGTACATGTTCGGCAGTACCTCCTGTAAATACTCCGCCGGTATGAAAGGTTCTTAATGTTAGTTGAGTCCCCGGTTCGCCAATAGATTGACCCGCAATAATACCTACAGCTTCCCCCAATTCAACTAGGTCACCATGAGTGGGGCTCCGACCATAACATAATCGACAGATCCAAGACGTACTCCGACAAGTAAAGGGAGTTCGAATAGATATTGATTGTGTTCCAAAGGTTATTAATCGGTTGACAAGTCCAATCCCAAGATCTTGATTTCGAAAGGCGACACATCGGGAACCTATGTATATATCGTCTGCTAAGACACGACCAATTAATGTTTGAATAAAAATTCTTTCTGACATCATCCGATTTTTATTTCGAGGACTCACAGAAATCCCTCGGATAGTGCCACAATCTGTTCTACGTACAACAATATGTTGAACTACTTCAACAAGTCGACGCGTAAGATATCCAGCATCTGATGTGCGTACAGCAGTATCTACAACTCCTTTACGGGCTCCATAGCAAGAAATAATATATTCTGTTAAAGATAGTCCTTCGCGTAAATTGCTTTGAATAGGTAAATCAATCATTTGTCCTTGGGGATCCGACATTAATCCTCTCATACCTACTAATTGATGTACTTGAGATGCATTTCCCCTAGCCCCCGAAAAAGACATCATATGGACTGGGTTGAAAGGGTCCGTCATCCTAAAATTAGGATTCATTTCTTGTCGCAAATATTCACTTGTAGCATACCATATCTCAATAGATTGGCGTAATTTTTCTACCGCATGTACATTCCCATAATGATGCTGTTTTTCCAAAATCAAACTTTGTTGTTCAGCATCTTGGACAAGCCAGCCCTTGGAAGGTATCGTTAAAAGATCATCAATTCCTAATGAAATGGATGTAGCAGTGGCTTGCTGGAAACCTAGAGTCTTTACTTGATCTAGGATGTGTGATGTATATGCCATCCCGAAGTGATCTATTAATCGGCTAATAAGTCGTTTAATAGCAGTTCCATCTATCACTTTATTGTGAAATACCAGATTGGCCCGTTCCGCCATAAGTACCTCCATATTCTGCTGAATGGGATTCGACAATGAGTTTGAGTCAATGATTGCAAAACTTCCTTTTCTCGATCTTGATTTGCGTAGAATTTTAGGTCAAGAACTATGCTACGGTCCGAGTTGAATCGGAGAGGTCTGAATTCACACGGGTGTCCTAGAATTACTTTTTTTTAATACCATATTATTAGGTATCATACGAACAGGCTTGAGAAAAACCTTGTATAGCTTCCTCGATTTCTCGATAAAAAGAAATATGACCAACTGTGGTTCGAATATATATACAAAAAGTTTCTTTTTTTACACTTCTTACTATTAGATAGTGTGCATAAATCTCATGATAGTTACCAAAAGATTCATAGTGAACTTCGATAGGAACTTCTCTTGAAGCAATAACGCGTTGATCTAATTGCCACCGAAGCCACAAAGGACTATCTAAATTTATTCTTTTCTGCCGATAAGCTCCAATTGCATCATAGGAATTGCAAAAAAAGGGTTCTTTCATATACTTATAGTTTGTTTCGTAAATTCTTTCATTTTGATAGTTTTTTCGATTACATGGATTATATCTGTTTGCACAAATACCTCGACGAGTGCCGCTCGTTAATACATAGAGTCCAATAAGCATATCTTGAGTCGGTACAGAAATAGGATCTCCGATAGCTGGAGATAAGAGATTCATATGAGAAAACATAAGTAAACGAGCCTCTGCTTGAGCCTCTAAAGATAAAGGCACATGAACAGCCATTTGATCCCCATCAAAGTCTGCATTGAACCCCTTACAAACTAATGGATGTAAACAAATAGTGCGTCCTTCCACTAAAATGGGTTGGAATGACTGTATGCCTAATCTATGTAGAGTAGGTGCTCTATTCAGTAATACGGGATGCCCCTGCATAACTTCTTGAAGGATTTCCCAGACAATCGGCCTTTTTTCACGAATTTGACTCTTAGCAACTCCTATGTTCGAAGCCAGATGTTGTCTAATTAGACCACGAATTACAAATGTCTGGAAGAGCTCTATTGCTATTTCGCGCGGCAATCCACAGCGATGTAATGAAAGTGAAGGTCCGACGAC
>FPAK01000069.1:0-5000 GCA_900116095.1 Euclidium syriacum | reverse complement strand
AGAGGTTCTACCAATTGATATGTTTCCACAAATAATTGAAATTCAATTTCGTGATCTATATCTTCAACTTTTGGAAATTTAGAAAGTTCTTCTATTAACCCCTGATCAATAAACCGATAAAACCCTTCAAATTGTATCTGATTTAATCCGGGTATTGTAGATGTTCCCTCTTTTCCATCCTCGAGCATCTTTTTTGAATTTCCCATTTATCCGTTTATTGAAAAAAATACCATCCCATCTCTCATTTTTCACCGAATCATATCCATAGAATTCGATCTAGCAATAATGGAATTTCTATTCTGTTTACTGAATCACATGAAATTTTATCCAACTCCAAGATATATGGAATGTATGAAATACGTATGAACGGAGACTAGATTCAATTGGAATTTTTTTTATAATTATAAGAAATAGATCCAAATGTAACAGAATTGAGAAATACCACTGGAACTTATGGAGTTTTGTAAAGACTATAAAAAAAGTAATTTCATTTTCACCTATGATATTACATATTCGATTGCATACCATTAAAAAATGTATTCATGCTTGGATCTGTTCGAGCAGATAAAAGATAAATATATAATAAATAGAAAACTTTTTTTTTTTACCACTTTACTTTTTCATGTATTTGTATTTCATTGTTCAAAAAAATATTTGCATAAAAAAGTTTTACCTAGTTTGAATAGAGTATCATTGAATTGAAGTAGGTAATAAAACTTGTGTTTTTTTAGTTATTAATTTTTTTTTATTATTAAAATAAACAAGAATGTACAGATAAGATATATACGTCTCTTTTTCTTCTTTTATTGGGGTACAGTTCTATTTGGGACAGCACATGCTGTGCTCTATAAAAAATTAAACTTTCTCTTCAATGTATTCAATGAAAAATTGAAATACAAAAATTTATTGATAATTTTTCCTCAAAAGTATCCCTAGAGAGATAAAATACCCCATTATAGAGCTATAGCTCTATAACACAACGTAACGTATGTTCTGATTCTGGGGTTTACATATACTCAGAATTACTGTTATAATTGAAATTGAAGAAGATTTATTTTTCTTTTTAATTGAAAAAACTCAATATAGATTGGTTATAAATACATTTATAATGATTTGCTTTTATTATTAGAAATAAAAAAATGTCGATTTTAATTCAAAAATGGTCATGAATTTACAGTCAATAGTTAAAGGTTCGGATTTATACTAGATTCTTCTATATTTTGTGACTGAAAAACTATATATTTTTTTCGGAGTTGAAAAAAAAAAAAAAAGATAAAATTTGAATCTAGTTTATATCGTTTTGGCGGCATGGCCGAGTGGTAAGGCGGGGGACTGCAAATCCTTTTTCCCCAGTTCAAATCCGGGTGCCGCCTCAACAACAGACTTGAAATCCCCTATTATAACAAACGTAGGAAAAGACTCTTGATACTTTCTTTATCGTGATTCTAAGCCCCTGGCTCTCGAGGTTCCTTTCTCTAACCTAAAGTTTTGCCTATCAGATTCAAGGAAAACTTTAAAGTAGTGGGGGGAAATCCGTAAATCTTTACTTTCCACTACTAAAATTAGTTCACTGAGTCTTCGATTAGATTGGGTAGCCGGAGGGGAATTAAATTAATAGTTTTGAAAAGGACCTAAGATACTTTAGCTACAGACTAATGAAAGTCTCGGAATGCTCAGACATTCAATCAATATTAGATTAGATGAATAATTGCCTTTCATTTTACTTCCAAAAAAAAAAAAAAAAACGATAAAAGAAATAAAAAGTCTTATTCTTTCTACATGTGAGTCATATTCCTTGGATACTTCGAAAAGTGTCTGTTTACTTGTGTTTACATCTTGTCGATTCTACTAGAAATTCTATAATTAAGAATAACTCATTATAAGAATAAGATAAGTGGGTTTTTTGGAGTAGTTCATCAATGGTGACCAAATACCTCTCCCTTTTTTTGACTCTGTACCAGTGATTTCACTATTATTATATTAGTGAACAATAATGGAATAGTTTCTTCATATTCATAGAAATAGGGGACAGAATTCACATGGATATAGTAAGTCTCGCATGGGCTGCTTTAATGGTAGTTTTTACATTTTCCCTATCTCTCGTAGTGTGGGGAAGAAGTGGACTCTAGAAGTACTCCTAATTGCGGTAATAATCAAACTCTATCAACTTGTATCAATTGTTTTAGTTTTATAGACCGTTCGGCAATTTTTTTTAAGATTTTTTTTTAGAAATTGGATTTCTGTTTTGTTTTATTGACTCATTTTCTATTTTTATATCAGGGTTTACACGGTTAACCATTCATGTGGTAACCCCTTTTCTAAATCTAAAGAAGTTTCCATCGAATTAGGATTATCTGTATTAAACGGATCAAACAAACAAATGAAATTGAGAAAGTATGTACATACATTTCATATTCAATTTATATTGATTAAAAAAAAAGAGATATAGGTGGATTCCTTTATATTAAGATATTTCACTTGTACTTTATACATTACAATAACCATAATGGCTAGTATGGTAGAAAGAGATCTCTTTCTACCATACTAGCGGGCCCCTTAGGATACTACTACTGAGTCTAAGGCATTCCTTTCATTTAAGACGAGAAATTGAAATCCTTTTTTTCTTTGTTTTTTTTCATTGATAGTAAAATTGTATTCAAATTAATCATTTTGACTAACCGTTTTTACGTAAATTATAAGCAAAAAAGCAGTAGGAATGAGAATGAAGAGTGCAGTAGCAATAAATGCAAGAATATTTACTTCCATAATTTAATCGTTTATTATTATTATTTTTTTTTTTTTTTATCTCGGGATTTAATCCCATAGAGATGAGAAATCTTTCGCTTGTAAACTCACTCAGATGAATTATATTTCGATGATATCGAATGAAAGAAATATCATGAATAACAATAGCGGAGCTATGAAATCGACTCATCGTCAAGAATTTAATAGTATAACATAGGAAGATCCTTTATCCACACCGAATACATAATGAGATACCTGATCCAATCAAAAAATATTTATTTATTTTTCTTTTTCCCCGCTTTATTTTCTATAACCTAGTACTTTACTTGTACAATCATCTGATGAAGTATCATAAAAAACCTTTTCTACTTCGATTGTTTACAAAAAGAGTTTATAAAGAACGTTAAATAAACAATAGAAATCAAATAGAGAAAACAAGTACGAAGTTCAATTTGAAATTTTCAAAAAATTTTAAGGGTCTATCGTCTTTTTGGAAAACAAATAAGGGTAGTGTGATAAAGACGAGTCCCAGTAAAAAAACTAAAATATTCCAAAAAATTAACTATATTAATTAAAATTAAATTTTCTTACGAGTTTTTTCTTCAACATCGGCTCTAACCTTTAAAAAGAGCATATTCATTAGGGAAGACTAATTTTATCTTTATTTTTTAAATATCCTCTTTCCTTGGTTGGATTCGAACTTTTTTCAATTCCTTGACTTCATAGAAATAAAAGTATACATAGGTACTCTTGGCAAACGTATTATACGCCATCCTATTCCATTTTCCTACACTAGTTAATGGGAGATCAATTGACAAAAAGCAGAAACCCCGTACAGTATCTCTTTCTTGAAGTGGTGAATGCTCTCAATAATTATCCTAATTTACATATGTCTCTCTACCATCAATTGGTGCTAGTTAAAATAATGTAAATACCCCTTTCTTTTGCTTGATGAAAAAAGAAAAAAAAAACAAAAAGATAAATGAAACCATTTTGATCCCCTTGCCCCGAAACAAAACGTGGAGCGGATGTCTTTTTTTATTGAATTCGCCGGGACTGACGGGGCTCGAACCCGCAGCTTCCGCCTTGACAGGGCGGTGCTCTAACCAATTGAACTACAATCCCATGGAAATCAAGTGGGTAGCTTACATATTCCTTATTATGATTTCATTTTAATCATTTCAATTTGAGATTCAAATTAGTGTTTTGTAACAAATAAAGTCACAAGTGATATATTGATATCTATATGTATATCTCTTTAGTGAGAGCAAGACGGATTGCAGGTAATCCTTGCATTATTATCAAATCGATTGATAATCTATTTTTTATAATAAAAAAAATAGATTATTTTCTCGACTCTGTTCATTAAAGTTTATATTTAAAGGATCCATATCGGGATCCTTAGCAAGATCAAGATCGGAATTTTTGTATGGAAACAAAAAAGTAACTAGACACAAGAAATAAAGAAAAAAGTAAAGTCGAAATATACCCCGAAATTTTACTTTTTTTCTTACCCCTTCTCTGTCATTTATGCAAAACAAAAAGGGTTGTGTAGACAGCGAATTATTGGGCCGAGCTGGATTTGAACCAGCGTAGACATCTTGCCAACGAATTTACAGTCCGTCCCCATTAACCGCTCGGGCATCGACCCAGGAAGAATCTATTCTAACTTTATGGATAATCCATAATCAACTTCCTTTCGTAGTACCCTACCCCCAGGGGAAGTCGAATCCCCGCTGCCTCCTTGAAAGAGAGATGTCCTGAACCACTAGACGATGGGGGCATACTTGCTCAACCGCCATCATACTATGATCATAGTATGATCAGTTTTTTAAAATTGTCAATATAATAAAATGGTATGACTAGCTTATAAGGTTTTTTATTTTTTATATAGGATTCTATATCATTTTTTTATTTTACATTTGTATTCATATTCTAATCACAATTCTATAAAAAAATCGATATATTAAAATTTTTTTTTTGAAGTGGAAATAAAAAAATATAAAAAGAGTCTAGTACAGAATCTTTTCAAGAAGTGATTGGTCTGACATAAAAAAAAGAAAAAGAGGGTTAAGTTTCGTTTTTTTTACTTTACTTCGCAGATTGCCTCATATCATTGTTAAGAAATAGTAGTATCCCTACCTAACACTAACCCAAGACAGTCAGACAGAATCCATCTTATAATTAGGGAAGAAAGATGGATTGATAAGTTAAGTTATCAAAATTTGCTTTTTTTTTTAGAAAATTATTGTTCA
>FPAK01000066.1:0-27186 GCA_900116095.1 Euclidium syriacum | reverse complement strand
GCTGAATCAAGTGCGCATTTGTGTTCCCATTGCAATCCTCTAAAGAAAGTGCTTACGATTTGTGATCTTGTGAAACCATGGTGAGGGCACTCCTTGAGGTATTGGTTGTATCTCTCCCAAGTATCATTGAATGTTTCTCCCATCTCTTGTGCAAAAGTGGAAATTTGCTTCTTTATCTCATCTGACTTGGCTTCATCGAAAAACTTGTTGATGAACTCCTTTCTCGTCTCACTCCAGTCCTTCAATGATTCAGGTTTTAGTTGTTTGAACCAGCTCAGTGCCTTGTGTGCAAGTGAATGTGGAAATAACTTGCAGCACAACCATTCCTTCGAGACTCCTTCAGCATTCATGTTCCCCACGAGGTCTTCAAGCGCCTCGATGTGGTCCATTGGGTTTTCGCTCTTTAATCCATTGAACTGCCTGTCACGTACAAAAGATATTGTACTATTCTTCAACTCATAAGTCTTTTTACCAGGATTAGGCAGCACAATTGGTGATTTGTTAGAGAAATATTCGGCGGCCTTGAGCTCATCTTCGAGGTTTTGAATGTCCTCTCCATCATCTAGGATTTTGTTTCCTTGGCCATCTAGTCGATTTCCTTCATCATCAATCCGCTCTCCCTTCTCATTCCACTTGATGTCGGTCATCCTTCTTCTTCGATTAGCCTTCTTCCTCGCGGATTTGCTTGGTTGTGTGTGCTCTGGTTGAGAGTCGGTCGACGGTGTGCTTGGTCGGTCGACTTGTGACCCGAGTCGTTCGTCTTCTGAAGACGGTCGGACGACTCGTGCGTCGCGTGCGGTTATTGCTTATTCCCTCTTCTTTATTCTAGCTTTACTTGTTGTTGTTATGCTCTGCATACACTAGGAAAAGCAAATTCAAACAACACAAAATCACTTATATCTATTATGTTACCTAAAATTTCTATTTCTAAAACTCTCAATCAACACCGAATCTCCCCGGCAACGGCGCCAGAAAAACTTGATGGTGCGAAGTTATTCCCCCAAAATTAATTGCAAGTGCACAGTGTACAGTTGTAGTATTTAGGTTATCGATCCCACAGAGAGCTATGGTTGATTTGTGAGTGAGATATTTTAAGTAAATCTTTTTGTAAACCGAGAAAACCTTGAAAATGTTTGGTGACTTCAAATTCGGGGAAATATTAGATCTTAGGGAATTCCAGTTGGAAACTATGAATTTATGAATTAAAAACACAATCAATTTCGAATCTCTAAACTCTAGAACTCTAGACACAATAATAGCTACGATGTTCTAATGATGTGCTAAAAATAAACAAGCATGTGAGTACAAGCTAAATCTGTTCACATGGTGTCTAAACAAACATTCATTTGACTTAGAACGCACCTTGCTCACTGCAAAACTGTCTACCGATCCTCGGTGTCTTCGACTACCGGATCTCGATTTATGATTGAATAAAACGGTTCGCGAGTCCGTCTACTCAGTGAAGAGCGACTGTAACAAAGAATTTCGTGATTGAAAAGATTGTTTAAAACTATTTTAGCAATTCATAGAAAACCGTAGGAAAACCCCAGATCTAATAAAGTAACTACTCAGACATGGGTTTGGTAAAACAAATCATCTTTTTATGAATGAAATGAATACAAACGAATTAGACAATAGAAGATCAGAGGCTCACAAGCTCGATTGAAAAAGAACACTCTCTAATCTCTTTCAGAGTCTAGAACAATGATAAGAACAATATCTGAAAGCTAAAAACAATGGAAACAAAAAGCCAAGAGAAACTTGTTTTGCTCTGAGTTCTTTTGCGGTTTGATTTAAATCATAATCACATTTGAAAAACATATGATTTAAATCTTCCTCTTCTCTGCAACATCTTTTACAGGTGGCGTCTCTTGTCATATGTCTTCTTTTCATTTCATCCCCTGTTCCTAAGATGCCAATCAAAATCTTCCATAAGAAGTGTTTTATCTTTGGTGATGGTTGCACTTTCCATAGCTTAGTTTTGAGTCGTATATTTCCTGGTGGTGGTTCGTATTGTTGAACATCATCTAGATGAGTTGCCAACCAATAACCAGATTTTAGATCCCATCTTCATTGATAGTCATGATCTGTTTTTGAGCTTAATTTCAAAGCTAAGACTTTCTCGATATCTTCATCTGGAACTGATTGTTGTTCCGTCTCCACATTCCAATATGTTCCTTCTGCATTTATTAAACTTCTGTTTGGGAAATTCCCAGTGTTTGTCACTTTAGGTCTAGGTGGTCTCGGTGGAAGTTCAGGTAGCCATGGATCCACCCAAGTATTCACACAGTCACCTTTCCCTATATTGACACGTAAACCTTTTTTGAGTAGATCTCTCCCTTCGAGCAACAATGTCCAAGCATAGGATGGTTTAGTGCCTTTTTGCATTTAGAATGTTGTTGTCTTTAAAGTATCGACCTTTTAACATTCTTGTTACTAAACTGTTATGATTATGCATAAGCCTCCATACTTGTTTCCCTAATAAGGCCACATTAAACTTTTGCATATCTCGAAATCCCAAACCTCCCTCCTTCTTTGGAATGCTTAATATTTTCCATGCTAGCCAATGCATACCTTTCTTGTTGTCACCCGATCCCCACCAATATTTAGCCAAAAATCCATTGATTTTTTCACAGATTTCATTTGTGAGCTTGAAAATATTCATTGGATAGATAGGCATGGCCGTAGCAACAGCTTTGGGAACTACTTCTTTTCCACCATGTGATAAGAACTTTTTGTTCCACCCCTGAGTTCTATTTTTAACCTTTTCAACAATGTAGCAAAACATCTTTGTTTTCTTCCAATCACTCTTTTCAGGCATGCCAAAATATTTCCCATGTCCTCATTCATTATGAATTCCAAGGATATGTCTCATTCTCCTCTTACCTGATCTTTTAACCCTGCTTCCAAATGTAATCGACGATTTTCTCAAGTTAATAGCTTGTCCTGACGCCAACTCGTATAACTGCAATAATTTCTTTATATTTTTGCATGAATTTTTATTGGCAAGGGAGAAAAATAAAGAATCATCTGCAAAAAGCCGATGGCTGACTGATGGACCATTATCACTAATCTTTATATCTTGAATTCCTCTATTATTAACCTCTATATGCATCAAATGTGACAGAACTTTAGCACATAGAATGAACAAATAAGATGAAAGGGGATCACCTTGTCTGATTCCTCTTTGTGGTTGAATATGTCCATGAGTTGAGCCATTGATCAATGAAAAAATAAGATAAATGACTTTTCTTTATGTGAAAGCCGCTTGAGTCACCAAAGAATTCCTCATCCCAACCTTGTTGCCATCTCTGTAGAACTAACATGCGGTTATTGAAAGCCCAAGGGCCACGACGCGTAACCCATTCAAGATCTTCTTCGGACTAGAAAACAAATTGGAATCGGTTTTGGTCGACATTGCGTCCGTTAACCATTCCTCCCATACCCCAGGAACGGGGTAGCGATGCAACAATCGCTTGTAAGTTATGGCGCATCGGAATCAAGGGGCGGCCTATGATTGTAAACCGATTTTCTTCGTCTGCTTCTTAAATGATGTCGAGAGGAAGAGCGATTGGAACGTCATTGATGCCTAATTCAAGGTCTTGGAAAGCATTGCGTAAATTTTTAGCCATGGGGATTTTCGCGAGTGAGATTTGGGTTGTAAAACGGTTTGAATGATTTGAGAGTTTTCGAAAGCGTGGTATGTGATACTCAATTCTGTTCTTTATAATACAAACTGCCACTGAAACTGATACTATACATCAATTCAGAGATAATCGGCACATAGAAGGCATAATAACTTTTCCGGCGTGAATTGAAGCCACGATCTCGCTATGAGATCGGGACCATAACTGCTTTTTTTTTCGTCTTTTTGGTCACCACGACAACTTTTTATTTATTTTCTATATTTACTTTTAGTTGACTTTATTTGCATATTTTATATGCTTTGTTTGATATTTATTTTCTTCCACTTATTTGCATCTTTTAGTTATTTTTCTTGCATTGTTTTATTTATATTGCAATTCTGTTCATCTGGTAGAAACCCAAAAATAACCTTCTTGATTAATTCATATGTTATATTCCTAGTGTGTTGTTATATTTTCTAGTGGATAAGATAACTTACATTTGAGGTTTAGTTTCTGAAGGTTATATTAAACCTTGCATGTTTAAGTATAAATGGTTTTAATCATTCTCGAACTTATTAAATGTGAATGAACAAAGCAAGAAATTCATATATCTATTTGTCGGCTGTCTTGAGTATTTGCTTGGTATCAACGAAGTTTCTCATAAGTGATTTTCTGCCTACAAATCTATCAAAGCCGTGTAGCTTCACCACAGTAATATTATTCCAAAAAGTTAGGTGATGTAATCCTAAGCCCGCATAACAGTCATCATGCAGAAACCGAGCCTCAAAATCACTTCTCGGCTAGTCTCAGCAAGCAGACCTTTGCCAAAACTGATACATTACTTCTGTCCGCACGAGAAAATGTCTACAATATAGCACACTTCTATAACCAAACAAACGTTTAATCAGGTGCAACATTGCCCACACTGATAAAACACTAGTTTTGTGCTTCAATAGAAAATGTCTACATATAGCACACTTTTATGATCAAAATTAATTCAGTATTTAAAAAAAAAAAATAAAGATAAGTGTTTAGATATAATTTAGTGTATGTGCCTAGTTCTTGAATGATACCGATCAAAACTCATTATCACAGCAATTTCTTTCGGACTACATAAAGCATCATTTTTGAATGATACCGATATAGCCACCAACAATGTTAACATGAATATGATAGAATAGGCTCTCACCATTACCTCTATAATTTCTTTCTTTTCTTTTTACTATATGAACTCACCTTTGGAATCCTCACTCATGATTTGGTATATGTATAAGTATATTCCATATCCTATAAAAGGAATACCCAATCTAACAAGTGTAACTAAAAGTAAAAATATATATATATATATATATCTTTGAAGACAAAACACTACTAAATACTCATTTACCATTTTAACAAAGTCAATAGTATAATTCCTATTTATTATTTGCGAAGTAGTTTAAGTGAAAATATCTAATCTAAATCAATTTAGATGAAAGAGAAATAGTTTTCAAAGATTATGTATATACATTTGTTTTAATCTAATCATCAGACCAATTAAGTAAAAGAGTAATGGTTTTCAAAGATGACGTGTATACATTTGTTTTAATCTGATTGGTCGAAAGATAATGTGTTTTGATTATTTTAAAAAAAAAAACATTTTAATTCGGCTAGTCATTTAAGGTTTCAACTATAATTAATCAAAGTCCTTTAATATATGGAAATTTGGTTATAGATATAGAAAATATAATAAATTAAAGCAACTGATAATATCAAAATATTAATTACATGATATTTAAATATATATATATATTAACACCTAATTTTAATTTTAATTTTTTTTTTTTGGTCACATATATTAACACCTAATTAAAAAGAAAGTTAACCAATCAAGTTTGCCATATTTATTGTTAACCAATAAAAAAAACCAATCCAATTTTTTCCTTCTATTAAAGTTTCAATTAATATTATTTCATATATAATCGACACAAATCACGGTAACAACAACCATATATACTCTTATCAAAAACACCTAATTACTATTACAGTAAATCCTCGATAAATTAATACCTCAATAAACCAATACATTTTTAAGTTTTGAATTAGTCTTTTTTTCAATTAATATATCGATAATTAATAATTCTATAAATTAATAAAATATTATAAAAATGATATAATTTTAACATTATTAATTTATAAAGATTTTATTGTATACATATGGGCATATTCACGACCTAAGTTGAAACCTTCTTTTAATTCTTTGTTTATATATTTGCTATGGTCCTATCTATTGACTTGAAGAAGTTAGTATCTTTTATCTTTGGGCCTAACCACATCTTTAGATCATTTTCACTCAATGTCTCATCATTTGCTTTTCTTCCTCATATTTTATCTTTGGGCCTAACCACATCTTCATTAGGATTAACCTAAATGTGTACTGATCTACCTTTTTTATTAGCCTTCTACTATCTAGGATATGATCATAATTTAAGAAAACAATTAGCACAAACACTTGATAATATATACATCTAAAATTTTATTATATCATATAAATTTGATTATAATTAATTGATAAGTTACGTACCAATATAGTGCAGATTTATATGTTAGAAGGTTTTAGATCTCTGTGGATATAAGTTCTTGTCGCCAGACCATGAAGATATTAAACCCCACATACTCTAGTATACCCCTTACTGAATTTTTTGTTTTGCAGATAGACGTCAACAAGTTCAGGGAGAGAAATGATCGCCGGTGAGATTAATCCACCAAGTGAAAAATCAGAAAGGTTAATAAAAATTACTTAGAGGTTAGTGTGGTTGTATTCCACGCCTTTCCATTTGCATTATGTAAAAGAAGACTTTGTAGACCAGTGAGGTGGGTGTGGTTGGAATACTTTTGAGAGTTCCAGCATTGCAACTTTATCTACACTAGACACTACTTTCAAAAATGAGAAAATGATGAAGAGAAACTCCATCATCATACCCAATCAAAAATAGATTGACATCTAATTTTTAGGTGAAAACTAAAGCAAACCATGTTCTTACATGAATTTAAATTGAAAAATGTATTACTCTTTCTTTTTTAAAAGAGTTTCATTCTAAAAAAATTCACACATATTAAGAAAAATATTAAAAATTATATTTTACCTTTTATTAATACACTAAATCATTTTCTCTTTCTAATTAATATATTAAAATAACAAGGTTAAAATTGGATTTTCATTCCAAATTTTGCATTGAAATTCTAGAATGATATTCTTTTGAAAAAAAAAAAAAAAAAGCTATCATGATAATCTTTGAAAAACAGAGAGAGTATTTGTTTGAGTTTCAAAATTTGAATAGGAAAAAAAGGTAAAAACGGTAAAAAACGTAAAACAAAAGCAAAATAAATGCAAAACAAAAGCAAAACAAAAGCAAAAAAGAAAAGAAATGAAAATTCTGAAAAATACAAATTATACACACAAGTTTGTATGTCTATATATATATTTACAATACCCACTTTGAATCATTAGATATCAAAAAAATCCAAATACCCAACTCACATTTTCAGAAAGGATAATTTTTAACATGAATATGCATATAGAGTATTTGAAATATAAGTTTAGAAGAAGAAAAATACATTGTGGTGTGTGAGTGGCTTTGGAAATCAGCAAGCTCATCTTCAGTCTGACATACCCTAAGAAAACAAAAAGGTAAAAACAAGTGGTAAGGTACTAATTTGCAACCCAAAATGTCAAATATAAAATACTTGCCATTTCTATGTCCTTGAAATCACTTATTTTAGCGATTGTGCCTTTTCATCATTGGAGTAACTTAGTTCACGTAATAAATCAAATTTTGATGAGAGCTTTTTAGCTTACTAAACACAAGTGGAACCAATGCATCATTTGACCCATTAGTTGGTCTTCTTTCGAGCTTTATAGATATGCAATTTTCCACCAACCTTGTGATCGTGTCAATGTTCAACATTGTTTTTTTTTTTTTTTTTTTTTTTTCATTAACATTATTTTTATCATCATCTATAAACAATGGTTTCACTTATTGCCTCCCAAAACTTTCCATTTCTTAGTTTTGGACATAACTACATTTCCAAATTTGATTCCTCTCTTCTCCCATTGTTTTATCAACTATATTTCCCCCTGATCATCTCTAGTAGAATCACACCAAATGCATAAACGTTAACGTTCTTGGTTACTCTTCTGATATCTTAGAAAACATCAAATATCAAAACACTTCTAAACTACAATTAAGAAGTATATAAGAGGATCTAACTTACAAGCATATCGTGGAACTATATAACCAAATGTTTCCATTTATTTTGTTTCTATCCCACCCCCCATTTGGTAGTATCTTTTTCAACCCAAAATCAAAAACTTTTACTTTGATTCCACCTCCTAAAAGTATGTTTGAAGGCTTTAAATCTCTATGGATGAACCTACCTCTAACCAAACTATGCCGATATTCAATCCCTCAACTTACATTCATGGTTATGGTCAACCTTTGTTTCCAAGTTAGAAAAACATAACCAATTTTTACCCACTCAAATATACAATGTGTCAATGTTCTCACTAGTAGATAAATGAAATTGACAGGGTTAAATATAAAAAAGATATGTAAAAACTAAAAAAGATAAAATTTCTATCTCATTATAAAAAGAGGAAATTGCTCAGAATACACCGAAATTTAATTTTTATCACAAAAGTACATTGCCAATTCAAACAAATGCACAACTACACCAAAGGTTAGACCAAATTACGGTTATCCCCTTTTGACCAAACAAAAAACTAAACTGCAATTACGATTATAACCTGCGCGCTTCACACACTTATGATACTAATTAATTAATTAGTAAATTTAAATTTTAAAAATATAAAAAATTATTTTGGTTAATTTGTTTAATAAAAAATTAAATATGAAGTAACCTGATGTACTAAGATGTATAAATAAAAAAAACTAATTAAATTTAACTATGCAAGCTAAATTATGTTATAAAATCCCAAAAGTTTGGTGACTTCTTTGGAAGTCTGAATGTATATAAAATCTTAAAATTAAATTATAAATTAAGGAAAAATTATTATGTTAAATATTTTTCGACATGAATTAAATATAAACGATTGTGAAGTATATGAAATTAGATTTTCGAAAAAAGAACCAAATTAAACCATATGAGTCGAAATAGGGTGTAAACCACAAACATTAGGTTTATATGAAACATTTACATATATCTTTAGGATTAGGTTTGAGGTTTTAAGATGTTTGTGTTAAAATGTTGAAGTTGCATATACTTGTTATATTTCGACTTTGTTAAATACTTTAGCTGATTATTATGCAGTTTATTTCATAATTTTGTCTATTAAATGGTAATTAGTCCATTTAGGGTATAGCAGACTTCTCTAGAAGCCTTCTTTACCCTAAAATATTAAATTTAAAATAGAAAAATTACAGAAAATTATTTGGAAAAATTGCTTAAAAGATACCCCTATTTAATTCCAAACCATAACCTAACACACGAGCTTAGACTATAACATGTTTATCGGTTAGGTTTTGAGGTTTAGGGTATAAGATTAGGGTTTAGGTTTATGGTTGAGTTCTAATGGTTAAGCGAATTCCTCTTTCGAACTCTAATGTAACATATGGATTTTGTATTTGATTATCTAATAAAGTGTTTAGGACTTTGATATATTGTTTTTCATAACTTGGACCAACATATAATGGATTCGAATGTTGGAGTTCATGTTTCAATGTTCGTCATTTATCTTAAGATTTAGTGTTTATGGTATTTATAATTTTAAACTCATATTATAAGTTTAGATTATTATTACTTAAATAATTCTAGTGATTCAAACATGATCTAGAGTATTATTTATGGTGTAGGTGGTTGATAAAACTCATTTAGGGTTTTGAAGTTTGCAGACCTCCGTAGAAGTCTTCTTTATAAAATTATGGTCGAAATTGTTAACCACCCTTTAACCAACTCGACTTTTGCTAATCGGTGATATCAATTTAGGGTAAATTTGGGGTTAGGATATTTTTTTGTGTGCCTCAGAGTATGCCACGTATGTCAAGGAAGCAAAAATTACCCCATATTTAAACAATTTTTACAAAGAAACCCGAAGTTTGATACACACAAAATTTTAGCTCAAAAAAAAAACCCTAAACCAGTCTCTCGTGTCTCTCTCTCATCTCTCTCTTTTGGCCGCCATCGTCAAGTCTGGCCACCAACATCCAGTTTTCCACCGCCGCCAAGAGCTCTCCCGTATCCAACGCCTCCAAAGTAAGTGTCTCTGTCTCTCCTAACTCAGGGTTGAACCAGATCTGAGCCGACATCTAAAGTTGTAGACTCTTTTTCGCAGATCTGAACATCTAACAATTGTCGTTGCTAACGCCGGAGGCGTTCTCGTTAGCCACGACCGGTAACGTATGCCTTTCCCTCCGTGAAGAAGAGATCTAAGCCGACGACACACTTACTTTCCTTCGCGATGAACAGATTTGAGCCGCCGATACCAGCCGCCGACGAATTTCTTGTCATTCGATTCCAATTTTCTGAATTTTCTGTTGTCCTCTTTGATGATGTTTGGTACGATTCTTGAATTTAAGTTTGCTATGATGATAGTTTAGGGAAGATGATGAAGAAGTTACTGCGTTTGAGACCTTATAAGAAGACAATGAAGAAGCTTCGTGTTCCGTTGCTATTTGTTGAAGTGAATTAATTAGCAGAAACGTGACTTGTCTATCTTTCAACCTCTCTCAACGTGACATCGGCATGGAGGTCAGTAATCTTTCCATATGTCATCCTCTCTTTCTATATCAGCTTTAGATATCTTAAGATTAACTAAAATTTCTCTTTTTCTAATTCAACAGTTTTGGCTCCATCTATCTATCCTTGATTTTCTTGTTCTTAATTTCTGATATTTGTATTGCAGTAGGATAATATCGGCAAGAATTGAAGAGAATTGAAGTACCCTCCCTTGAAAAGAATTCCATCTTTCAATGAAATTCTCTTGGACTATCTAGCTTGGTGACAAGTTCACTGTGAGTATAATAATCTCTGAAAAAATAAAATCGGAATCATCTTATCTTTGTGCAATACATGTTCAAGGATAATAATTCATTAATGCTTTTTCTTATCTTGTTTTTGATGAATAGGGAACTCAAACTCGAGAAAAAACAAGCTGCTTTGCCGTCTTATTTCTCCGAATTGGTTTTATGTTTTCGTCTTGGTACCAAAGCCAAGGAGAGGATTTTCGCAAAAGTAGTTGCCAGAGAATGACCCAAATCTTCTTTTATATGTACTCTTTTGTTCTTGTTAAGAATGTACTGATATGATGATTTGACTTGCATAGACTGTTGTTTTTATCAAGTTAATACAACATTCTACTTAATAGATTACGTATTAGATAAGTTAAATCCACCAATTCAAATTGCTTATCCATATTATAACTACCTTATGCAACAATATGTATAATCATCATTCACAAATAACATCGTCTCTCTTTTTGTCTTATCTACTGCAAAATGCCATAACTTATATTTCACAAAGACAACTTGTATTTCATAATTAATTTTCCAAAAGTATTTCATTTAGGGTATAGAGACTTCTATTGAAATCTTGTACTAGCTCAAAATACTTCTTATGAAGTCTGCAAAAGCGGGAAGACTTCGTTTAAAGTCTGATTTTTATGAATCAAAAGATTTCATTTGAAACCATATATGGGTTAATTCTATAAGGAAGAGCCTCTAGTAAACTAGACATCTAGAATGTATTTGGTACGGTTATGTTATGAATCCCTGGTTTTGAGATTGTTTCAGGTAAAAACAACGAAGACCCTTGTTGTATTTTCTCACCTATATCCTTTACCAATTGTTTATCAATTTCAATCTTAAAAGTCATTGTTTTCGTCTTCCTCCAAAATGTCGAGCAACTAATTGATTCAAACTTAACAGTTAAAAATTTTCAATAATCAAACACATTTTTTTTAGTCTACTTAAACAAATGATAAACCAAAATATGGTGGAGATGTGTGATTTTTGATCAATGGCAAAGTGTTTTTGGTGGAGTTGTGTGATTTTGATCAATGGAAAACTGGAGTAAATTAGAATGGGACAAAAAAACTTGCAATTTGTACTGGGACTTAGTTTTTCAAAAAAAAAATCAAGCACATAAACTTCAAAGACGTAAATCTGATATACAACAGACTTCATGTGAAGTCTCCTCTAATTCGGTTAATAACTAAAAACATAAAAAAAAATTGAATCCAAGATGAATACCACATATTAACTTGTTAGACTACTACAAGATCAAAATAGATAATTAAGACACACTTTAGAACAAGAATAATATTTTTTCTCAACATAATTCCTAAGAAAATGATTATTTTGATAAAGACCAATATTCAGACTTCAAACGAAGTCTCCGAAGAGACTTCTTCAAGAAGTCTTCAAATATGAGCAAAATTGCCAAAAACCTAAGAAATTTGATTCCTAAAGAAATATCACATATAAACATGTCATACTGATACATGAGCAAGAAAACAAAGTATAACACAAAAAAAAAAAAAAGTTTTTTTAAAAATCATCATATATAGATCCAAAATGAAAATTCATTTCCACAGACTGAAAATGAAGTCTTCAAATTTTAAGATAAGACTTCTCTAGAAGTCTGCATAAAGGGTAGCTGTGCAATTAAAATTTTACAAAGGAGCTTTCGAACGAAGTCTTCTCCAAAAAAGACTTCCTTAGAAGTCTCCCTTGTAAATTTTTAGTATAATTTTGTAATTGACTATAAGTTTGACTTTTCTCACAGACTTCATGAGAAGTTTAAAAATAAAAAAGAGTAGTTTTGCAATTGACCAAAAGTTTGACTTTTTCAGAAGACTTCATGAGAAGTCTTTTGTTTTTTTCAGACTTCTTGAGAAGTCTCTGAAGTCTCCGGTAAAAGTAAAATGTAGTTTTATAATTGACCAAGTCAAAGTTTGACTTTTTCGCAAAAGACTTCACAAGAAGTCTGGTGTACGTAGACTTCTTATGAAGTCTAAAAAGATGTATTTTTGGGGTTGACCAAAATCTGGATTTAAATAATTTCAGACTTCTCCCGAAGTCTTCGAATTTTAAAATAAATATTGGAAATTATTTTTGTCGATGGTCAATGTTTAGCAAATCTTGGTCAACTCCAAAAATACCCTTTTTTCCAAAATCAGACTTCTCAAGAAGTCTAGAATAATCAGACTTCTCAAGAAGTTTAGAATAACCCCGCTTTTTGAGCAGACTTCAAAAGAAGTCTTCTCCAAAAAGTCAACGTTTTGGTCAATTGCAAAACTACCCTCTCTTTTACAAAGACTTCTTGAGAAGTCTTGATGAATTTTTTTTTCTACACATGAGAATTTACAGATTTAAACGAAGTCGTTTAACCGCAACCTAGAAAAAATGTCAATTGCAAAACTACCATTCGTTGACCACCAGACTTCAAATGAAGTCTTTCTCGAACATGAGACTTCACGAGAAGTCTCAAATCACGAACCAGATCTCAAATTTGGAAATCATGTGAAAATCACATAAATCGGGTTTTGAGCTCGTTTTTAGTTTTGTTAAGTGTCCATAACTTCTAATTACACCAATACCCAACAAATATAGCTGTGTTTAAGTAAGAATAGCCGAAATCGCAAGAGATCCAAAATTTGTAAAATTTTAAAACGTGAATTAAAGAGTTTTTTGGATGAAATTGAAGAGGAAACGGGAGAATAGAAGGTTGTGAACTCTAATATGTAGTTTTAATGGCTCGAAATTGGTTGTATGAAGCACTAAAAACTCGAAATTTGGTTGTTAATGGTGGTTGGGGTGAATTGAAGAAGATGGCAGTTTAGTAAATATTTTTAAGCTAAAGGTTTTTTTTTGTCTTTGAAAATATGCACGAGACTTCAAAAGAAGTCTTTTGTCTGAATATTCAGGTGTATGAAGGGTATATCTCGGTATTTTGAAAATATGAGGAAAGACAATGTACTTTTGTGTTTGACTTCAATTTATGATGTATAAAAATCTAAATCTGATCATTTTATTGTTGTTTAATAAGAAAATAAAATTTATCCTGTAAATCAATTTTTACAGAAAATAGACTTTGTAATAAATATTTATAATATTTAATTTATTTATTGATTTCAATTAGGCGAGTACTTGTACATATAATTTTACACATATATATATATATATATATATATATATATTTTTCTAGCATTTGATAATATATGTGTATCCAGTTTCTTCCTGATGTTATTTTTTTTTAACACTGAAAACATTCAAATGAGACCAAATAAGCTCATGTTACAGGAATGAGACCCAATAGGATCCAATAAATAAAACGAGAATAAAATCCGAACACGGTGTAGCTATAAGAAACTTCTTGTGTTAACACCTGAAGAAGCCAGTTTGGTCCACCGTTCACAATGTACGATTGATATTTGTGAAGATTGGTGACGTTTTTTATGATTTCTATAGCTACTGAATTGCAGTGTGAAGAAGTAAGCACTACTGTTGCAACCTCAAAGATTTGTATAATAGCATTGATGCATACGATAATTCCTCTATTCTGAGGAAATCGGTTAGGATTCTGAGTCGCTTCAACAACTATTGAAGATCACAACAACTATCAAGGATCACAGGTTTCAAAGAGCATTTTTTGATATCTCATATATTGAATAACCCACCAAATGATGAGTAATCCATTATTTAAGGATGAGATAACACGAAGGAAGGATCTTCGACCATGAACTAAAGGAGTACCGTTTAAATTTCACACTACCCATGATAAACCTAAGTTCCTCTCATGGCTTAACCAGAACGATCCAATACTACATTTTAACATGTAAGTCTCTCGTTTAGACCATACCTGGAAAGGGACATAGGCTGGAGATGAGTTGTTATTGTTGTTATTCATTAAGTTGTTGGTTAAAAACCAAAGATCCGAATGTTCCTCGGTTTTATTAACAATGACTTGAGTTTCATATCTTGTTATTTATAAGCTACATTTATAATTTTTTATCTACATTTTAATAAATACAGTAAAAATTTAATAGAAACTTTCAATACACCAAGCTTTTATTTTTGTCAAACATTTATTGAGTTTTATATATATATTTTCTATATAAACTCATCAAAATTAGATTTTATCAAAAAATTTGTTCGAAATTTAATGCTTTTTCTTATCCATGGAGTAAAAAAAAAAAGAAGACTTTTGGATCGTACAAACTTAAACTGACATAATCGAAAATAGCTAATATATAAGGTAAATTGGATTTGTAGTTTCTCCCTTGTTTTTTCTCTAATTTTCTTAGATAATCATTTCTATGTGTCTTTTTCTTTATAATTTCTTGTCTTCTCTACATATCTTCATATTCACGCAAACACATAAATTCTTTGAAATTAATTTGATACAACTTGTAATTATAAAATCGAAACTAACAAGAAAAATAATTTCCTCGTATTCTAAAACACTTTTCCGTAAAAACTTAGTTCAACAAGCATAACTTGATCATAATCCACTACAACATACTCTTTAATTCTCTGTTGTTGGTTCATTAGTTCTTACACTATCATGCACTTTTGTTATCACACTTATTGCTTTTAAGTTTAACAATCTTTTACGATTTGCTTTTCGATATGTTATTGTATTCTTGTTAATGGAGTAAATTGTTTTAATTGCGATTGAGATTACCTAAATATTTTTAGCATATATCTTTTCATGCAACATAAGCAACTTGTATGTACTTGTATGTATTCTTTCCAATAGAGAATCTAGAATATTTTTTTTATCGTGGCTTTAAAATATGAAAAAGCTAACTGAAAATTATATTTATCTATACAATATATTTTTAGTAGCAAATGTGAAAATATTTATTTAACAAAAAAAAAAAGGTGAAAATATTTATTTACAATAATGAAAAACTAAATTATGTTATTCAAAATGTTGTAGTTGAACACCTCAAAGTTTACTTGTGTTATGGATAGTAGGTGATAAAAAGTTTTTTGTTATTTTTTAAATAGTTCAATAAGAATTTAAGTGGTCTGGTCAATAAAAACTTAGATGATTATTCTGAGGCCATTGATAAATTCACTTATTGATGCACTAATCGTGGACAACGCAAATTAGAGAGTAGAAGAAGGAGTGGGGAATGAGTTGATATCGTAACTACATCTCCGCAATACATTTATGGGAAGTTTGTGACTTGATATTCATGCTCTATTTTCAGAGGAGATTTCTCGGACACAGGTCGATCTTCGGACCATAGCTCCATGTTAACGGTTCCAGAGTCCCAGTGGACAATACATTTGAAGACCTGACTAACATCGAACCTGTTTACAAGCTGCAGATGGAGGCTCTTGTCCACCAGCATCCATTCACCTGCCAATCAAAGATCCATTCATTCACCACTAATGTTTATCAATAAGGAAAGGTTAAAAGCCAAGCCTTTGCTAGTCAGTTCAGTTAAAGCTCTAGTGTCTCATTTTTTTTTTTTCGATACAGTTACTTACCATTTGGGAGGTTGCTCCCTTCATATAACTGTTCTCCAGATTCTGGCCAAACTTCATGCTTTGAACCATCAATGGACGTGAAGGAGACGAATGTTTCGGTTGGATGAAAAAGAGTGAAAGTCGGATGAACTCTTAAGCATACCAGCCTGTGGTATTTGTTTAGTGACCAACACAAAAAGAACCATCATTTTCCAAACACAAGTATATTTAGAAAGCGTGAGAAGAAGCAATTAGACAAACCTTGAAAACCCACCAGAACCCGCACCAATGTTACGGGCTTCAATGCTAGAGGCAATCCGAACAACTCGAGAATTGTCATCAGGAATTGTGATTTTACGCCTAAGAACCAGACCACTCCCTACATCACCTTCTAGGATAAGAGATGCTTCTTCCTCTCCTGCATGTTCCAAATCCCTTCTTCCCGAGATGGAACAATCAATTCAGTAACCAAAAATAAAGATAATGAGATGGTCAAACTAAAACTTACTCAATGATTTCATATTCCTCAGTACATCCAGCTGACCGGTACTCAGTACCACTGTACTCTTCATAACCATTTATATCTATCCTGCTATGAAGCCATTGAACTCCTGCCAAATTTTATCCAACCCAATACTGTAACTATGAGCTGATTCTTATTAGGTCATAAATAGAGGGCAAAATGGGTATATTACCTGATGGAACATGTGCCATAGATACTATCCTTCCACCAATCCAAGGAATTATATTAAGTTTCCAATCACCACTCTTTAGCTCCACAGGCACTCTTGAAAGTTTTATTCCCTTTTCTCCAGGTACCACTTCCTTTTCAGGTATCATTTTTGTGTTTTCTACATTTCAATAATACACATGCTATGAATTTTAGAATTCAGGTCTAGCTATTTCATGATGAGTATGTTTACAAGATGAAGAATTACCCATATGAAGTTTAAAGCGCTCATTGCTTGTGGATATTAACTCTGAAACTTCACTTTCTGAAGGCACCTTAATCTGGATAATCTCTCCATCCATTCCCCAAGCTTCAAGCTGTACTCAACATTATTTAGATTCAAATGTTTTTTGAACTTAATAGTTTCAAAGAGAAAGAGCAGTACCATTGCATTGTCTCCAAGTAATAACTGTACATGAACACGGCGCTTTGGTCTCTGCCAGTCTCCTTCAGTTTTTGAAATCTTGACAGTAACAGTGGAAGAATGCTTCTCAGCAATATAGTGTGTGATTAGAAATTTGTCTTTAGTGTAGCCATATCCATCTCCATCATCCTCGAACAAGAGTCCTTCAGCTTTCCCTGACAGACAAAAGCATAAGTGATCCTGAATATTACAATATCAACGTAAAATCTGACAAGGCAAAATCACAAGCTAAACTTACCATTTTCATCTAAAGACACAAGTAGGGTCAAGTCATCTGACAGACTAAATTCTCCAACATGTTGATGAGGAGGAGCTAGTGTTATGATGGACCCACCTTGTAAATATAATGTCGGTAAATCCTGAAACATGAAATAAATAATAACCAACATGTTGAAAACATAAACCAAAAACCTAAGTTATTTTCCAAAAGGAAAGGAGAGACGACGATACCGGATGTGAATCTTCAAAATCAAACCTCAACCAGATTCCTCTTGGCAATATGTGCTGAATGTCGTGTGATCCCTCATTAGACAAAGTGCTACACATTGATAGAAACAAACAAACCATAGTAAATTCATGAAATTTACAAGCTCTGAGAAAAGGCAACAACAGATGATTTTGGGAAAATCTAAATGGGAAGAATATTAAGAAAACCTTGCATATATAAGAAGTGGACCCAAAAGAAAGGCGTTTTCAACAGTCCTTAGCCGAGAATCTTTAGGATCTGCAATTATGAAGAAATGGAGAGCATAAGATAAGTTGAAGAGACTGGTATAGAATACTTTACACAAAGCCTACCAGCGAAAAAGATTGGAGCTGCAACTGGAGCACCAGTTGTATGGGCAATGTAGAACAAGGTGTAAAAATGAGGTAAGAGTTGGTAACGCCTCTTCAACGCGGTACGACAGACTTCCTCACACTAAATAATACACTAAACTTGATAAATGACATGACATAACAAAAAAACCCAAAGAAGGATTAGTCTCTAATATATAAGAGATTGCAAACTACCTCTTCTCCGAAGGACCATGGTTCATGGTCATCAGTGGCAGCCTCAGAATGACCACGAGAGAATGGAAACATCGCTCCAATGCCCATCCAACGTCCAAATAGCCGCGGAGTTGCATTTCCACCAAAGCCACCGATATCTGGCCCTGATAACGGCTGCCCACTAAGCCCCTGATTGCAATTTAATATGTATCATATATAGTTTAAAAGGTGTTTTTTTTTGCCAATATCTAAACAAAGCCATATTTTTTACTCATTTTTGCAGGTAGGGAGAATGACTCAACGTTATAATTATGTGATAAGGACACTTACCAGCTGAAGTATCATGGATATAGACATATGTAGATGCTCCCAGGTTGAGAGGTTATCTCCTGTCCAAGTTGCAGCATATCTCTGGCTACCTATGAATCCAGCCCTTGTCAATACAAAAGGTCGTTTATTATTATCAGCTACTTCCATTCCTTCATAAGTTGATCTTGCCATCAGCATCCCATAGACCTAGACATAGAGAAATCAAGACAAAAGTTCACTTGAGATGCTCATACTTAAACACATTTTTATATAACAGGAAAATTATTACGTTGTGGTAGTGTGAGTGGTTTTGAACACTTCCAAGCTCATCATCTCCACTATGAATATTGTTCTCAGGCATCGTCTTTGTCACGGTCTGGGCATCCACGAATGAAACACACCTTTTGATATAAAGATTCTGGCTAGGAGATAACAAAAAAAAAGAGAAAGCAAAGTAGACAAGAATTACGTTGAATACTGCAGGCTCATTCATATCGTTCCATATACCATCAACACCATTTGATATAAAGTCCTTAACCAAATTAGCCCACCAAGAGCGAGCTTTCGAATTTGTATAGTCAGGGAAAACACAAGACCCAGGCCATACTTCACCTAATGGAACCAACCATAAAATTTCTGCATATTTTCCAAAATAAGAAAAAGAAAAAAAAGGAGAAATACCAATAAATGGCTTCCCATCTGCTTGTTTAACCCAAGCATCGTTTTTACTTCCGCTATCGTAGACAGAATAACCTTTCTCCTGCTTTATTCCAGGGTCGAGCATCCAGACCGCTTTGAAACCATTGTTATGAAGATATCTTGCCAAAGCACTAGGATCCTGGAAACGCTCCTGAGCATAACAATCCATACATTTCTTATAATGTCAATACGTAAAACTTACAAAACTTTAGTCTATGTAAACCATCTACTTGTAAAACATGCCTTGTCGAATGTGAAACAACGAAAACCGTCCATGTAGTCAATATCCATCCATATCACGTCACAGGGAATCTTCTTGTCACGAAATGTTTGAGCTATCTTCAATCATCAGCAAAATGTTACCTTAAGCTTTTATTCTTTCATAAGCTTAAGCAAAGAGCCAGAATAAGAAGAAAAAACACTGACCTCAACTACTCGCTTCTCTGACAAATAACTAAAACGGCATTGGTGGTAGCCTAAGGCCCACTTTGGAGGCATAAAAACAGTTCCTGGTAAGTAGCAAAGAAATTAAAGAAGAAGAAATACTAGTCTCAAACCATACAAATTGCATAAACTATCGGAAATAACTCCTCAGAGCCACATGTCACTTTTAGTCATCGAACTATTGCGAAATTACCTACTGCATGCGACAAGGACTCCAAGACAGCAGTGGGTGAGGAGAATGGACCAAAGGTGATAATCGGATATGACATTGGGGCAGTAATTCTTATGGTTCCCTCTTCCCTTAGATCAATCTAAACAAGAAAAAATTATGTTATACAACGGAAACGAAAGATCAAAATTGCACCAGCTAAAATATTATTCCATATACCTCACACTTTCGTGTTGTATCAGCAAGAACACCTAGTGTTTCTCCAGTTGGAAGGACAACAAGTACCCAAGGATGTGATTGGTATAGTGGAGTAGTTCTGGGGCCATATCCCCATGCATCAGTGTTCCATGTGAAAACCTGAAGCAGTTATGCTTGCCAAAATCAGTAAATTGCAAAAACCAGACTAAGTATATATATGTAAAGTGAAATGACTCGCCCGTTTCCCTGTTCTTTCCAACTGACCGCTAACTTCTCCCGTCCCATAAAACGACGTGCCAGGAGAAAACTGCATCACAAGTTTGCATTCAGTGAAGTTACTAGTATCATGTCAAATTGACATCGAAGGACCAGTTTGAGAAAAAGGAAACACTAACCTCAAAAGTGACAACTTGTTGCTCCTCGAGACAAACACACATAGGAATATATGCTGGAGTATTCTGACTTATGATTGCCACTTCCCGGTCTTTGCTCTTGTTAAATGAAACAGTTGGAAATGCAGCCTTCTTATGCTCCACAGAACAATCAAATCGGAAAACTCCATGCTCCAAGATTGGCTCAAAAATCATTTCTGAGTTACTGCCAGTTATTGTCATCCTAACCAGAGATTTTTTTCCTTTCCTTGCGCATGCAAAGTGGTTGCACTAGTAACCAAGCAAATAAGGGCATAAAGAAACAGTTAGTCTCCATCTAATGTTTAACATCTATAGTGCAAGCTATCTAATTTTCATTCAAAGGAAGTATCTGCTTTGAGAAATCAACTCCATTTCTTTTTCTTCTGCAGTAGGCATAATAATCAATTACAGGAATTGCTAGCTTTTAATTTTGTCTACCAATTGATTTTTGTTTCCTGAGTTAGCTCAAGCAATTCCCCGTTAATAGGAGTTTTCCGCAAACCCACCATGGATTAAACCAAAGCTTAAGGGACCAAGTGGACCTGAGGAAAAGTTGTAACTTTTACTTTTTGAATTCAGCAGCGTTACAGTAGAATCGATATTCACTTTCATCGGAAAAGCATTGTTTGTCACCCAAAAGTCAAACTTATAAACGAGGAATCAAGTAAATGATACCAAGGAAGAACAAAAGCAAAGAGGAAAATGAAATGGAGCAAGCGACAACCTGGTAATGACGCGAGCAACGGGGCGATCTGATTCAACCGGGGAAGAGAGTGATCATTAACGAGGAAGGAAGAATCTCTAGTCAATGCTGACGAGGATAGTGCTGCTTGTGTCACTAATACTCTCTCCATTGGTAGGCACTAAGCTCAGTTTTCCTTGTTATTTTATTCCGTGGTTGATTTTTATATTACCAATGATTTCCACCATCTTTTTTCTTATTCAAATTCCACCATATGGTATAATAAAAAGACTTGGCGTTCAAAAAAAAAGTGTGATGAAAAGAGTTAGTGCAAATTAAAGTTTCAAACTTTTGGCGGAGAATAAACGAGGCTTTAAAATTAAAACTGAAAGTAACAATTTATGTCCGTAAATGGAACAAACATGGACACAACAGTGCTTGTTCGTGTCACTATATCATCAGCACGACAAATTGATCAGTACCGTTTATATGAAAGAGGTTGAATTACTACCTGAATCATCAGCACGACAAACAATACCTCAACACCAATGGAGGTTAGGTGACTGAGTTTATAAGTTGAAGACTAATAATCTTCCATTTATTCTCAACATGCATTGAGTCAACGGTAAAACAACTAAATCCTGTAATACCGCACTTGGAAAATATGTCCATTACCATTACCAAAAACATAGTATCAATTCCATAGAGGTTACTTTCAATTGTAAACATCTAAACTAAGCAAAAACACATATGATGATTTTGTTCTCATTTCTATCATTTGTAAAACATCTTCTCTACATTCTCATAGAAAAAGCACATCCCTTGTCATATTTGTTCCACCCTCGTTTTATTTCAAAATAATAAATCAAATTCTAAATCCTAGAAAATTGAAAGAAAACAACACAATCATAACCCTGAGTGCTCGATGAAGATAGAGCATCGTTAGCGAATGCAAATTGTGTTATGGCTATGAGGACGAAACCAGAGGCCAGGAGAGAAGCGTGAATAGCAAAAGCGTCCTTGTCGTGGTTGTTGTGGCCTAGCCGACCACATCAGAGTCTTATTCTACGATTTCAGGACATCCATCTTGACTCGTTTGACTTCCGCTTAGGGTTTGTCTGAAACTTCCTTTCAAATAACATGAGCATGAGATCCACGATATATCACCTTCCGAGCATCTCAAGTACGATTCGCCAGCAAAATCCTAAGGGAACAATATCAATTTATGACTAAATAAGAAAATGAGACAATCCAAAACTACAAACACTGAAATTCAGTACCAAAAAATAGAAACCATCGAGTGAGCGAGCATGGCGATAATTTGGAAGCTGAGAAATAGCAGCGGAAGTTGAGGGGAAAGGTTTTTTTCTCTCAGAGTGAGATGAGCCCAAATGTTTTAACTTTTAAGTGTGCAAAGCTCTGAAACTCTTTGTGTATCTGGTTATTTCCCGGTTCTATTTAATTGTGATTTTTATTTTGGTTTACTTGGTATAGCAAATCAATACTAGGCCTGGGCGTAGGTCTGGGCGTTCGGGTACCCATTCGGGTTCGGTTCGGGTTTATTCGGGTTTCGGATTTTCGGGTTTAACGAAACATTAACCATTCGGGTATTTTTCTATATCGGGTCGGGATCGAATTCAGTTCGGGTTAATTTGGGTTTGACTTCGGATTTGGTTTCGAGTTTTAAACCGAACTAATTTTCAAATACCCAAAATTGATTCACAAATCATGTAAACATGAAATGAAATTAACAAAATAATACACAAGACCAAATATCAAAATCATGTAAAATGTTAATACATAATTGATCCCAAATTACCTAAAAATAGCATAAATTTTTTTGGTAATCTAAAACTAACAAAATAAGATCTAGTAGCAAAATTTTATTTTGCAATATTTTTTTAATTCAAATAACAACCAAAGTATATTAAAAAACTTTTATAAAAATCCAAAACTAATTTCATAAAAACTATTGCAAAATAAAATAAACAAAGAAAAAACCAAACACGAATCCACTTCAATGCACAATTTTGAATCCCTAAATTTCTATCAAAACAAAGACATATTGAGATTAAAAGCAAATAATAAGTTTAAAACAAAAACAAGTATAATAAAATATAGAAAAAGAAAAAAAAATATAATAAGCTCCTAACATTTTTACTTTAAGTACAAATATAATTAATATTTTTGCGTATATAATTGTATTTCGGATATTTCGGGTACCCTTTCAATTTCCGATTCGGTTCGGGTTCGGGTCCGAGTTTTCGGATGTTGAAATCTAATACCCATTCGGATATTTTTACATTACGGGTTCGGATTCGGTTTCCTTTTTTCGCGCCGAATTCGGATTCGAGATTCGGGTTCGGTATATATGCCCAGGCCTAATAATAACAAAATAAACACATCAGCAATTGTGTGTCATGAAAAATTGACACATCATTAACCACTAAGATTCTGAAAAAGCAAATTAATTTTACACTAGATCCGTGCAAAAGCGGATCAAGTATAATAAAAAATCGTACAGTGTTCTATTTTTTTTATCTATACATAGAAATTATTTAAGTTTATTATTAGAAAATGTTTAAAATGCACATATGTAACGTCGTAAGTAACAGTATTTAACGTGACCTAAATCGGTTAATCGTAATTATTTTATTTTGAATTGAGTTAAGAGACAATAATAGTCGACTTTCATGTAAATTATTGGGATGTATGAATTGTACTAAAAATAATAAATAATAGTCGTATCAACAAAAAATTTGTTATCTCCAAGCTTTTTTGGTATTGACTTATTGGTCATGGCATCACACATCTTAGACAAGCAGTTACAAAACTCTTCAGCCTTCATTTTCCCCTTGAATAAGTAAGGAACAAGTTCCTGTAACTCCACATCCATTCCACATTGCTCCATAAGTGGCCATATCTTCTTCCATTCCTTGATAAATTCTTCAACATCATATTTGAATTGTCCTTCAAGTATCTTAAGTGAGTTTGATTATAAAGGGATTCTGATGTATCATGGATTTTACCGGTTTTCTACCATGATATAGTAGGTTTTATGGAGTCTTTGTAGCATGTTTGAGCATTTATGCAGGAATTACTAGAAAAAGACACTTTGGAGCAAAAAGAGGTAAAAAGAAGGTTTTATGGAAGTTTCCACATGATTTGAGAACACTTAGAAGATTTAAAGCCAAAATGAAGAAATGTTGCTGCGAGCCCCGAGTCAACCGACTGAAGAAGATGGAGTCGACCGACCTTCACGCCGACTTAATTTAGAAGATTTTCTTATCGGGCCTTTCGCAGAACCCTAAACCCTAAGACTCATTCACGACCTATATAAGCACCTCTTAAGCATCAGAGGACGGAAGAACCACCACACAACAAGAAGAACTCAGAGCAATACAAGTGTCTCTTTGCTTTTTGTTTCCATTGTTTTTAGCTATTGTTCTTATCATTGTTCTAGACTCTGAAAAAGATTAGAGAGTATTCTTTCTCAATTGGCCTTGTGAGCCTCTGATCTTCTATTGTCTATCACGTTTTCGTATGCATTCCGTTCATAAAAGGATGATTTGTTTTACTAAAACCATGTCTGAGTAGTTTATTCATTAGATCTAGGGTTTTCAAAAGGGTTTACAAAGGATCATTCTAAACGGTTTGATTTGTGGAATAACCCATGTGATTATTCGTTACAAACAGTGTTTTACATTTAGAGGTGACGTAATTAACCACTTTTGAATTATCAAGGTCGATCTTTCTACCGGAGACGTAGATAGAGACGCCGGAAGAGTCTGTTGTGAGCAAGGTGTGTTCTAAGTCAAATGAACGTTCGATTAGACACCTTGTGAACAGATCTAACTCGTTCGCACTAAATCTTGTTTACTTTCAGTGATAATCCAAAGAGATTTAAGATATAGGGATACAAATAAAGGCTATTTTCTAGTACACCAATAGAATCTAGTAGTTTAAAGTGTTTAGAGTTCAAGAAGTCACCAATAACCGTGATCCTACGTTTTCCCAATTGATTTCCCTTAGATCTAATGTCTTTTTAAAGTTTGCAACACATCACAAGTCATTAGCATATTAGAATCATCGTAGTACGGTTACTTTTGCATCTGAATCCAAATTAGCCCTAGCTCTCTGTGGGATCGATAACCTAAATACTACAACTGTACACTGTGCACTTGCAGTTAATTTTGGGTGAATAACTTTTCACGCATCAGATTCTATACTCAAAATGTTCAGGTCGTATCAAGATGGAGGTGGATTGTATCTCTCTCTTGATTGGGAATAGAGAAGGCATCGCAATCGCTCTTCGCTTGGATTCAGGAGATTCAGGTCGACCGACTGCTGTTGGGATCGACCGACTCGAGCATCGTCTGTTTATAAAAATCTTCTCTTCGGTATTCTTATTCACTCTCATCCTTGGTTTAGATCTTGTTATGACTGCTAGACTCTTCCTCTTCATTTTTTTTTCTGGGTATATATAAGCAAAATCTTCATCCTTCTCCTTGACCTTGAAAATTATATTTGGACTTCCCAAGTTTCTTAAGGTTATTGTATCATCATTGCAATCAATTAGGGCTCCAATGGTCTTGAGAAACGATCTTCCAAGTATCAGCTTCATCAGTAAAACATGGTATGTTCACTGATGCATGGTATGTTCTTCCAAGGGCCACGAACCCATCTCCAATCATGCATGGTATGTTCTTCAATTTTCCCAATGGGATCACACTTGTGTCATTAGCTAGTCTCATCTCCTTCTTAGTAGTTCTGAGTTTATAGGCTTTCAATCTCTTTAGTGCTTCAAGATGTATGGTGTTGCTGCTTGCTCCCAAGTCACATAAGCATCTTCTGAACAATTGATCTTCAATAGTTATGTTAAGCTCAAATATCCTAGGATCATTTTTTTTTTATCAAGTATCCGGTACATGATAGCCTTATCCCAAATCGCAAAAAACACTCTTTTAGCATCTTTTGGGGAAATTTTCCATCGCATCACCTTATTGAGCATGTCTTCAAGTTCTTTCTCTAGTTTACAGGCTCGTGCAAAGGGCATTCTCCTCATCAACACTTTAGAATAAGCTTCCATTTTCTTACTTAGCTCCCGATCATCTTTTCTCGTTTCCATGTCAAAGCCAGGTTCATCAACTTCATATCCATGAATATGAAAATAGCATACGACATAAGCTATCATATCCAATTGTTGCGTGAAACTAAAAACAATGTAAACAAGCATAATCATATCCAAACCAAGGAAAATCACATCTCAACTCAAGTAAAATCACATCCAAACCTAGGAAAAACACATCTCAAGGCAGTAACCAAACACAAAGACAAAGGAAGGATGATATTACCAAGTTGAATGAGGCTCCTTGAGATCGGGATCAAGGATAGTGATTTTATTCAGCCGTGGAGCAAGTAGCAGCGAGTTAAGAGCCTCCATCTGGTCATCGGAGAGATTAGGTTGAATTTGAGCTTCGACATCAGAAAACTCTTCACCTACTTCATCACCTTCTTCTTGAGCAGTGGTGTGTGAATTTTGGGCTTGAGAACTGTGAGGAGATTGAGCTGGTTGATATGTAGGCAAATGAGATGATTGATCTTGAGGCGCTGCATATCGATGTGGTTGACTCGATTGAACTGCTAGACGCTGAGATTGACCCGCTAGAGTTGGCCAATTTGCGGACGATGCATGTGCTTGAGTTTTAGCCGGAAAAGATGGTCTAGAAGGTGGATTCGTTAGAGCGGCTTGATTTCCAGCCGACGAAAGTGGTTGAAGTTGAGCAGAAGGAGATGCTCCAGAAGGTGGAGCCGTTGAGCTCGGAAACAGCTGCCTCGGTGGAGGGTAGTCTTTGACAAAAGGCTGTCGATACTTGTTGGGGAGAACCGGCGGGACAATATCTGATGTCGGTTTTCGAGTGAAATCATAACGAGTGGGTAGAGGGCCCGACGTTCTCAGTCTCGACGCCGTTGGTTTAACTTCAATTCGCTTCCTCTTTCCGCCATCACAAAAGGAGACGAGA
>FPAK01000063.1:0-28218 GCA_900116095.1 Euclidium syriacum | reverse complement strand
TCAGCTCTGGTGCCAACATTTTAGCAATGGTGCACAAGTTTAGCTAAGTTTTACAATTTCCAGCTACGGTGAACAAGTTCTAGCTAAGTTTGAAAAGTTTTAGCCATAGTGCAAAATTTTAACTATAGTGCTCAACTTTTAGGTAAGTTTCACAAGTTTTACCTCTAGTGCACAAGTTCTAGCTAATTTTGACAACTTTTTAGGTGTGTTCAAAGTTTAGATATGGTGCACAAGTTCTAGCTAAGTTTGACAAGTTTTAGCTCTAGTGCAAAGTTTTAGCTATAGTGCTCAATTTGTAGCTAAGTTTCACAAGTTCTACTTTACAAGTTCTAGTTAACTTCACAACTTTTTAGGTTGGTTCCAAGTTTTTGATTTTGTGCACAAGTTCTAGTTAATTTTGACAAGTTTTAACTCTAGTGCCAAATTTGAGCTATATTTACAAGTTTTAGCTTGGTGACCAAGTTTTAGCTATGATGCATAATTTTGCTAATTTTAACAACTTTTATCTCTAGTGCCAAAGATTTACCTATGGCGCAAAAGTTCTAGCTAAGCTTCATATGTTCTACATATGGTGCACAAGTTCTAGCCAAGTTAGGCAAGTTTGAGCTATGGTTCCAAAGTTATAGCTATTGTGCACAAGTTTGGCTAAGTTTCACAAGTTTTAGCTCTGGTGAACAAGTTTTAGTTAAGTTTGACAAGTTTCAGCTCTGGTGCCAACATTTTAGCAATGGTGCACAAGTTTAGCTAAGTTTTACAATTTCCAGCTACGGTGAACAAGTTCTAGCTAAGTTTGAAAAAGTTTTAGCCATAGTGCAAAAGTTTTAACTATAGTGCTCAACTTTTAGGTAAGTTTCACAAGTTTTAGCTCTAGTGCACAAGTTCTAGCTAATTTTGACAACTTTTTAGGGTGTTCAAAGTTTTAGATATGGTGCACAAGTTCTAGCTAAGTTTGACAAGTTTAGCTCTAGTGCAAAGTTTTAGCTATAGTGCTCAATTTGTAGCTAAGTTTCACAAGTTCTAACTTTAGTGCACAAGTTCTAGTTAACTTTCACAACTTTTTAGGTTGGTTCCAAAGTTTTTGATTTTGTGCACAAGTTCTAGTTAATTTGACAAGTTTTAACTCTAGTGCCAAATTTGAGCTATATTTTACAAGTTTTAGCTTATGGTGACCAAGTTTTAGCTATGATGCATAATTTTTGCTAATTTTAACAACTTTTATCTCTAGTGCCAAAGTTTTACCTATGGCGCAAAAGTTCTAGCTAAGCTTCATATGTTCTACATATGGTGCACAAGTTCTAGCCAAGTTAGGCAAGTTTGAGCTATGGTTCCAAAGTTATAGCTATTGTGCACAAGTTTTGGCTAAGTTTCACAAGTTTTAGCTCTGGTGAACAAGTTTAGTTAAGTTTGACAAGTTTCAGCTCTGGTGCCAACATTTTAGAAATGGTGCACAAGTTTAGCTAAGTTTTACAATTTCCAGCTACGGTGAACAAGTTCTAGCTAAGTTTGAAAAAGTTTTAGCCATAGTGCAAAAGTTTTAACTATAGTGCTCAACTTTTAGGTAAGTTTCACAAGTTTTAGCTCTAGTGCACAAGTTCTAGCTAATTTTGACAACTTTTTAGGTGGTTTCAAAGTTTTAGATATGGTGCACAAGTTCTAGCTAAGTTTGACAAGTTTTAGCTCTAGTGCAAAGTTTTAGCTATAGTGCTCAATTTGTAGCTAAGTTTCACAAGTTCTATTTAACTTTCACAACTTTTAGGTTGGTTCCAAAGTTTTTGATTTTGTGCACAAGTTCTAGTTAATTTTGACAAGTTTTAACTCTAGTGCCAAATTTGAGCTATATTTACAAGTTTTAGCTTGGTGACCAAGTTTTAGCTATGATGCATAATTTTTGCTAATTTTAACAACTTTTATCTCTAGTGCCAAAGATTTACCTATGGCGAAAAGTTCTAGCTAAGCTTCATATGTTCTACATATGGTGCACAAGTTCTAGCCAAGTTAGGCAAGTTTGAGCTATGGTTCCAAAGTTATAGCTATTGTGCACAAGTTTTGGCTAAGTTTCACAAGTTTTAGCTCTGGTGAACAAGTTTTAGTTAAGTTTGACAAGTTTCAGCTCTGGTGCCAACATTTTAGCAATGGTGCACAAGTTTAGCTAAGTTTACAATTTCCAGCTACGGTGAACAAGTTCTAGCTAAGTTTGAAAAAGTTTTAGCCATAGTGCAAAAGTTTTAACTATAGTGCTCAACTTTTAGGTAAGTTTCACAAGTTTAGCTCTAGTGCACAAGTTCTAGCTAATTTTGACAACTTTTTAGGTGTTTCAAGGTTTTAGATATGGTGCACAAGTTCTAGCTAAGTTTGACAAGTTTTAGCTCTAGTGCAAAGTTTTAGCTATAGTGCTCAATTTGTAGCTAAGTTTCACAAGTTCTAACTTTAGTGCACAATTCTAGTTAACTTTCACAACTTTTTAGGTTGGTTCCAAAGTTTTTGATTTTGTGCACAAGTTCTAGTTAATTTGACAAGTTTTAACTCTAGTGCCAAATTTGAGCTATATTTTACAAGTTTTAGCTATGGTGACCAAGTTTTAGCTATGATGCATAATTTTTGCTAATTTTAACAACTTTTATCTCTAGTGCCAAATTTACCTATGGCGCAAAAGTTCTAGCTAAGCTTCATATGTTCTACATATGGTGCACAAGTTCTAGCCAAGTTAGGCAAGTTTGAGCTATGGTTCCAAAGTTATAGCTATTGTGCACAAGTTTTGGCTAAGTTTCACAAGTTTTAGCTCTGGTGAACAAGTTTTAGTTAAGTTTGACAAGTTTCAGCTCTGGTGCCAACATTTTAGCAATGGTGCACAAGTTTAGCTAAGTTTTACAATTTCCAGCTACGGTGAACAAGTTCTAGCTAAGTTTGAAAAAGTTTTAGCCATAGTGCAAAAGTTTTAACTATAGTGCTCAACTTTTAGGTAAGTTTCACAAGTTTTAGCTCTAGTGCACAAGTTCTAGCTAATTTTGACAACTTTTTAGGGTGTTTCAAAGTTTTAGATATGGTGCACAAGTTCTAGCTAAGTTTGACAAGTTTTAGCTCTAGTGCAAAGTTTTAGCTATAGTGCTCAATTTGTAGCTAAGTTTCACAAGTTCTATTTAACTTTCACAACTTTTTAGGTTGGTTCCAAGTTTTGATTTTGTGCACAAGTTCTAGTTAATTTTGACAAGTTTTAACTCTAGTGCCAAATTTGAGCTATATTTTACAAGTTTTAGCTATGGTGACCAAGTTTTAGCTATGATGCATAATTTTTGCTAATTTTAACAACTTTTATCTCTAGTGCCAAAGTTTACCTATGGCGCAAAAGTTCTAGCTAAGCTTCATATGTTCTACATATGGTGCACAAGTTCTAGCCAAGTTAGGCAAGTTTGAGCTATGGTTCCAAAGTTATAGCTATTGTGCACAAGTTTTGGCTAAGTTTCACAAGTTTTAGCTCTGGTGAACAAGTTTTAGTTAAGTTTGACAAGTTTCAGCTCTGGTGCCAACATTTTAGCAATGGTGCACAAGTTTAGCTAAGTTTTACAATTTCCAGCTACGGTGAACAAGTTCTAGCTAAGTTTGAAAAAGTTTTAGCCATAGTGCAAAAGTTTTAACTATAGTGCTCAACTTTTAGGTAAGTTTCACAAGTTTTAGCTCTAGTGCACAAGTTCTAGCTAATTTTGACAACTTTTTAGGTGGTTTCAAAGTTTTAGATATGGTGCAAAGTTTGACAAGTTTTAGCTCTAGTGCAAAGTTTTAGCTATAGTGCTCAATTTGTAGCTAAGTTTCACAAGTTCTAACTTTAGTGCACAAGTTCTAGTTAACTTTCACAACTTTTTAGGTTGGTTCCAAAGTTTTTGATTTTGTGCACAAGTTCTAGTTAATTTGACAAGTTTTAACTCTAGTGCCAAATTTGAGCTATATTTTACAAGTTTTAGCTTGGTGACCAAGTTTTAGCTATGATGCATAATTTTTGCTAATTTTAACAACTTTTATCTCTAGTGCCAAAGATTTACCTATGGCGCAAAAGTTCTAGCTAAGCTTCATATGTTCTACATATGGTGCACAAGTTCTAGCCAAGTTAGGCAAGTTTGAGCTATGGTTCCAAAGTTATAGCTATTGTGCACAAGTTTTGGCTAAGTTTCACAAGTTTTAGCTCTGGTGAACAAGTTTTAGTTAAGTTTGACAAGTTTCAGCTCTGGTGCCAACATTTTAGCAATGGTGCACAAGTTTAGCTAAGTTTTACAATTTCCAGCTACGGTGAACAAGTTCTAGCTAAGTTTGAAAAAGTTTTAGCCATAGTGCAAAAGTTTTAACTATAGTGCTCAACTTTTAGGTAAGTTTCACAAGTTTTAGCTCTAGTGCACAAGTTCTAGCTAATTTTGACAACTTTTTAGGTGTTCAAGTTTTAGATATGGTGCACAAGTTCTAGCTAAGTTTGACAAGTTTTAGCTCTAGTGCAAAGTTTTAGCTATAGTGCTCAATTTGTAGCTAAGTTTCACAAGTTCTAACTTTAGTGCACAAGTTCTAGTTAACTTTCACAACTTTTTAGGTTGGTTCCAATTTTTGATTTTGTGCACAAGTTCTAGTTAATTTTGACAAGTTTTAACTCTAGTGCCAAATTTGAGCTATATTTTACAAGTTTTAGCTTTGGTGACCAAGTTTTAGCTATGATGCATAATTTTTGCTAATTTTAACAACTTTTATCTCTAGTGCCAAAGATTTACCTATGGCGCAAAAGTTCTAGCTAAGCTTCATATGTTCTACATATGGTGCACAAGTTCTAGCCAAGTTAGGCAAGTTTGAGCTATGGTTCCAAAGTTATAGCTATTGTGCACAAGTTTTGGCTAAGTTTCACAAGTTTTAGCTCTGGTGAACAAGTTTTAGTTAAGTTTGACAAGTTTCAGCTCTGGTGCCAACATTTTAGCAATGGTGCACAAGTTTAGCTAAGTTTTACAATTTCCAGCTACGGTGAACAAGTTCTAGCTAAGTTTGAAAAAGTTTTAGCCATAGTGCAAAAGTTTTAACTATAGTGCTCAACTTTTAGGTAAGTTTCACAAGTTTTAGCTCTAGTGCACAAGTTCTAGCTAATTTTGACAACTTTTTAGGGTGTTTCAAAGTTTTAGATATGGTGCACAAGTTCTAGCTAAGTTTGACAAGTTTTAGCTCTAGTGCAAAGTTTTAGCTATAGTGCTCAATTTGTAGCTAAGTTTCACAAGTTCTAACTTTAGTGCACAAGTTCTAGTTAACTTTCACAACTTTTAGGTTGGTTCCAAAGTTTTAGATTTTGTGCACAAGTTCTAGTTAATTTTGACAAGTTTTAACTCTAGTGCCAAATTTGAGCTATATTTTACAAGTTTTAGCTATGGTGACCAAGTTTTAGCTATGATGCATAATTTTTGCTAATTTTAACAACTTTTATCTCTAGTGCCAAAGTTTTACCTATGGCGCAAAAAGTTCTAGCTAAGCTTCATATGTTCTACATATGGTGCACAAGTCTAGCCAAGTTAGGCAAGTTTGAGCTATGGTTCCAAAGTTATAGCTATGGTGCACAAGTTTTGGCTAAGTTTCACAAGTTTTAGCTCTGGTGAACAAGTTTTAGTTAAGTTTGACAAGTTTCAGCTCTGGTGCCAACATTTTAGCAATGGTGCACAAGTTTAGCTAAGTTTTACAATTTCCAGCTACGGTGAACAAGTTCTAGCTAAGTTTGAAAAAGTTTTTAGCCATAGTGCAAAAGTTTTAACTATAGTGGCTCAACTTTTAGGTAAGTTTCACAAGTTTTAGCTCTAGTGCACAAGTTCTAGCTAATTTTGACAACTTTTTAGGGTGTTTCAAAGTTTTAGATATGGTGCACAAGTTCTAGCTAAGTTTGACAAGTTTTAGCTCTAGTGCAAAGTTTTAGCTATAGTGCTCAATTTGTAGCTAAGTTTCACAAGTTCTAACTTTAGTGCACAAGTTCTAGTTAACTTTCACAACTTTTTAGGTTGGTTCCAAAGTTTTAGATTTTGTGCACAAGTTCTAGTTAATTTTGACAAGTTTTAACTCTAGTGCCAAATTTGAGCTATATTTTACAAGTTTTAGCTATGGTGACCAAGTTTTAGCTATGATGCATAATTTTTGCTAATTTTAACAACTTTTATCTCTAGTGCCAAAGTTTTACCTATGGCGCAAAAGTTCTAGCTAAGCTTCATATGTTCTACATATGGTGCACAAGTTCTAGCCAAGTTAGGCAAGTTTGAGCTATGGTTCCAAAGTTATAGCTATGTGCACAAGTTTTGGCTAAGTTTCACAAGTTTTAGCTCTGGTGAACAAGTTTTAGTTAAGTTTGACAAGTTTCAGCTCTGGTGCCAACATTTTAGCAATGGTGCACAAGTTTAGCTAAGTTTTACAATTTCCAGCTACGGTGAACAAGTTCTAGCTAAGTTTGAAAAAGTTTTAGCCATAGTGCAAAAGTTTTAACTATAGTGCTCAACTTTTAGGTAAGTTTCACAAGTTTTAGCTCTAGTGCACAAGTTCTAGCTAATTTTGACAACTTTTTAGGGTGGTTCAAGTTTTAGATATGGTGCACAAGTTCTAGCTAAGTTTGACAAGTTTTAGCTCTAGTGCAAAGTTTTAGCTATAGTGCTCAATTTGTAGCTAAGTTTCACAAGTTCTAACTTTAGTGCACAAGTTCTAGTTAACTTTCACAACTTTTTAGGTTGGTTCCAAAGTTTTAGATTTTGTGCACAAGTTCTAGTTAATTTTGACAAGTTTTAACTCTAGTGCCAAATTTGAGCTATATTTACAAGTTTTAGCTATGGTGACCAAGTTTTAGCTATGATGCATAATTTTTGCTAATTTTAACAACTTTTATCTCTAGTGCCAAAGTTTTACCTATGGCGCAAAAGTTCTAGCTAAGCTTCATATGTTCTACATATGGTGCACAAGTTCTAGCCAAGTTAGGCAAGTTTGAGCTATGGTTCCAAAGTTATAGCTATTGTGCACAAGTTTTGGCTAAGTTTCACAAGTTTAGCTCTGGTGAACAAGTTTTAGTTAAGTTTGACAAGTTTCAGCTCTGGTGCCAACATTTTAGCAATGGTGCACAAGTTTAGCTAAGTTTTACAATTTCCAGCTACGGTGAACAAGTTCTAGCTAAGTTTGAAAAAGTTTTAGCCATAGTGCAAAAGTTTTAACTATAGTGCTCAACTTTTAGGTAAGTTTCACAAGTTTTAGCTCTAGTGCACAAGTTCTAGCTAATTTTGACAACTTTTTAGGTGGTTTCAAGTTTTAGATATGGTGCACAAGTTCTAGCTAAGTTTGACAAGTTTTAGCTCTAGTGCAAAGTTTTAGCTATAGTGCTCAATTTGTAGCTAAGTTTCACAAGTTCTAACTTTAGTGCACAAGTTCTAGTTAACTTTCACAACTTTTTAGGTTGGTTCCAAATGTTTTGATTTTGTGCACAAGTTCTAGTTAATTTTGACAAGTTTTTAACTCTAGTGCCAAATTTGAGCTATATTTTACAAGTTTTAGCTATGGTGACCAAGTTTTAGCTATGATGCATAATTTTTGCTAATTTTAACAAACTTTTATCTCTAGTTGCCAAAGTTTTACCTATGGCGCAAAAGTTCTAGCTAAGCTTCATATGTTCTACATATGGTGCACAAGTTCTAGCCAAGTTAGGCAAGTTTGAGCTATGGTTCCAAAGTTATAGCTATTGTGCACAAGTTTTGGCTAAGTTTCACAAGTTTTAGCTCTGGTGAACAAGTTTTAGTTAAGTTTGACAAGTTTCAGCTCTGGTGCCAACATTTTAGCAAATGGTGCACAAGTTTAGCTAAGTTTTACAATTTCCAGCTACGGTGAACAAGTTCTAGCTAAGTTTGAAAAAGTTTTAGCCATAGTGCAAAAGTTTTAACTATAGTGCTCAACTTTTAGGTAAGTTTCACAAGTTTTAGCTCTAGTGCACAAGTTCTAGCTAATTTTGACAACTTTTTAGGTGGTTTCAAGTTTTAGATATGGTGCACAAGTTCTAGCTAAGTTTGACAAGTTTTAGCTCTAGTGCAAAGTTTTAGCTATAGTGCTCAATTTGTAGCTAAGTTTCAGCAAGTTTCTAGTTAACTTTCACAACTTTTTAGGTTGGTTCCAAAGTTTGATTTTGTGCACAAGTTCTAGTTAATTTTGACAAGTTTTAACTCTAGTGCCAAATTTGAGCTATATTTTACAAGTTTTAGCTTGGTGACCAAGTTTTAGCTATGATGCATAATTTTTGCTAATTTTAACAACTTTTATCTCTAGTGCCAAAGATTTTACCTATGGCGCAAAAGTTCTAGCTAAGCTTCATATGTTCTACATATGGTGCACAAGTCTAGCCAAGTTAGGCAAGTTTGAGCTATGTTCCAAAGTTATAGCTATTGTGCACAAGTTTTGGCTAAGTTTCACAAGTTTTAGCTCTGGTGAACAAGTTTTAGTTAAGTTGACAAGTTTCAGCTCTGGTGCCAACATTTTAGAATGGTGCACAAGTTTAGCTAAGTTTTACAATTTCCAGCTACGGTGAACAAGTTCTAGCTAAGTTTGAAAAAGTTTTAGCCATAGTGCAAAAGTTTTAACTATAGTGCTCAACTTTTAGGTAAGTTTCACAAGTTTTAGCTCTAGTGCACAAGTTCTAGCTAATTTTGACAACTTTTTAGGTGTGCTTCAAGGTTTTAGATATGGTGCACAAGTTCTAGCTAAGTTTGACAAGTTTTAGCTCTAGTGCAAAGTTTTAGCTATAGTGCTCAATTTGTAGCTAAGTTTCACAAGTTCTAACTTTAGTGCACAATTCTAGTTAACTTTCACAACTTTTTAGGTTGGTTCCAAAGTTTTAGATTTTGTGCACAAGTTCTAGTTAATTTTGACAAGTTTTAACTCTAGTGCCAAATTTGAGCTATATTTTACAAGTTTTAGCTATGGTGACCAAGTTTTAGCTATGATGCATAATTTTTGCTAATTTTAACAACTTTTATCTCTAGTGCCAAAGTTTTACCTATGGCGCAAAAGTTCTAGCTAAGCTTCATATGTTCTACATATGGTGCACAAGTTCTAGCCAAGTTAGGCAAGTTTGAGCTATGGTTCCAAAGTTATAGCTATTGTGCACAAGTTTTGGCTAAGTTTCACAAGTTTTAGCTCTGGTGAACAAGTTTTAGTTAAGTTTGACAAGTTTCAGCTCTGGTGCCAACATTTTAGCAATGGTGCACAAGTTTAGCTAAGTTTTACAATTTCCAGCTACGGTGAACAAGTTCTAGCTAAGTTTGAAAAAGTTTTAGCCATAGTGCAAAAGTTTTAACTATAGTGCTCAACTTTTAGGTAAGTTTCACAAGTTTTAGCTCTAGTGCACAAGTTCTAGCTAATTTTGACAACTTTTTAGGGTGTGCTTCAAGTTTTAGATATGGTGCACAAGTTCTAGCTAAGTTTGACAAGTTTTAGCTCTAGTGCAAAGTTTTAGCTATAGTGCTCAATTTGTAGCTAAGTTTCACAAGTTCTAACTTTAGTGCACAAGTTCTAGTTAACTTTCACAACTTTTTAGGTTGGTTCCAAAGTTTTTGATTTTGTGCACAAGTTCTAGTTAATTTTGACAAGTTTTAACTCTAGTGCCAAATTTGAGCTATATTTTACAAGTTTTAGCTTGGTGACCAAGTTTTAGCTATGATGCATAATTTTTGCTAATTTTAACAACTTTTATCTCTAGTGCCAAAGTTTTACCTATGGCGCAAAAGTTCTAGCTAAGCTTCATATGTTCTACATATGGTGCACAAGTTCTAGCCAAGTTAGGCAAGTTTGAGCTATGGTTCCAAAGTTATAGCTATTGTGCACAAGTTTTGGCTAAGTTTCACAAGTTTTAGCTCTGGTGAACAAGTTTTAGTTAAGTTTGACAAGTTTCAGCTCTGGTGCCAACATTTTAGCAATGGTGCACAAGTTTAGCTAAGTTTTACAATTTCCAGCTACGGTGAACAAGTTCTAGCTAAGTTTGAAAAAGTTTTAGCCATAGTGCAAAAGTTTTAACTATAGTGCTCAACTTTTAGGTAAGTTTCACAAGTTTTAGCTCTAGTGCACAAGTTCTAGCTAATTTTGACAACTTTTTAGGGTGGTTTCAAAGTTTTAGATATGGTGCACAAGTTCTAGCTAAGTTTGACAAGTTTAGCTCTAGTGCAAAGTTTTAGCTATAGTGCTCAATTTGTAGCTAAGTTTCACAAGTTCTAGTTAACTTTCACAACTTTTTAGGTTGGTTCCAAGTTTTTGATTTTGTGCACAAGTTCTAGTTAATTTTGACAAGTTTTAACTCTAGTGCAAATTTGAGCTATATTTTACAAGTTTTAGCTTTGGTGACCAAGTTTTAGCTATGATGCATAATTTTTGCTAATTTTAACAACTTTTATCTCTAGTGCCAAAGATTTACCTATGGCGCAAAAGTTCTAGCTAAGCTTCATATGTTCTACATATGGTGCACAAGTTCTAGCCAAGTTAGGCAAGTTTGAGCTATGGTTCCAAAGTTATAGCTATTGTGCACAAGTTTTGGCTAAGTTTCACAAGTTTTAGCTCTGGTGAACAAGTTTTAGTTAAGTTTGACAAGTTTCAGCTCTGGTGCCAACATTTTAGCAATGGTGCACAAGTTTAGCTAAGTTTTACAATTTCCAGCTACGGTGAACAAGTTCTAGCTAAGTTTGAAAAAGTTTTAGCCATAGTGCAAAAGTTTTAACTATAGTGCTCAACTTTTAGGTAAGTTTCACAAGTTTTAGCTCTAGTGCACAAGTTCTAGCTAATTTTGACAACTTTTTAGGGTGGTTCAAGGTTTTAGATATGGTGCACAAGTTCTAGCTAAGTTTGACAAGTTTTAGCTCTAGTGCAAAGTTTTAGCTATAGTGCTCAATTTGTAGCTAAGTTTCACAAGTTCTAACTTTAGTGCACAAGTTCTAGTTAACTTTCACAACTTTTTAGGTTGGTTCCAAAGTTTTTGATTTTGTGCACAAGTTCTAGTTAATTTTGACAAGTTTTAACTCTAGTGCCAAATTTGAGCTATATTTTACAAGTTTTAGCTTTGGTGACCAAGTTTTAGCTATGATGCATAATTTTTGCTAATTTTAACAACTTTTATCTCTAGTGCCAAAGTTTTACCTATGGCGCAAAAGTTCTAGCTAAGCTTCATATGTTCTACATATGGTGCACAAGTTCTAGCCAAGTTAGGCAAGTTTGAGCTATGGTTCCAAAGTTATAGCTATTGTGCACAAGTTTTGGCTAAGTTTCACAAGTTTTAGCTCTGGTGAACAAGTTTAGTTAAGTTTGACAAGTTTCAGCTCTGGTGCCAACATTTTAGCAATGGTGCACAAGTTTAGCTAAGTTTTACAATTTCCAGCTACGGTGAACAAGTTCTAGCTAAGTTTGAAAAAGTTTTAGCCATAGTGCAAAAGTTTTAACTATAGTGCTCAACTTTTAGGTAAGTTTCACAAGTTTTAGCTCTAGTGCACAAGTTCTAGCTAATTTTGACAACTTTTTAGGGTGGTTTCAAAGTTTTAGATATGGTGCACAAGTTCTAGCTAAGTTTGACAAGTTTTAGCTCTAGTGCAAAGTTTTAGCTATAGTGCTCAATTTGTAGCTAAGTTTCACAAGTTCTCTAGGCATTTAACTTTCACAACTTTTTAGGTTGGTTCCAAAGTTTTTGATTTTGTGCACAAGTTCTAGTTAATTTTGACAAGTTTTAACTCTAGTGCCAAATTTGAGCTATATTTTACAAGTTTTAGCTTTGGTGACCAAGTTTTAGCTATGATGCATAATTTTTGCTAATTTTAACAACTTTTATCTCTAGTGCCAAAGATTTACCTATGGCGCAAAAGTTCTAGCTAAGCTTCATATGTTCTACATATGGTGCACAAGTTCTAGCCAAGTTAGGCAAGTTTGAGCTATGGTTCCAAAGTTATAGCTATTGTGCACAAGTTTTGGCTAAGTTTCACAAGTTTTAGCTCTGGTGAACAAGTTTTAGTTAAGTTTGACAAGTTTCAGCTCTGGTGCCAACATTTTAGAATGGTGCACAAGTTTAGCTAAGTTTTACAATTTCCAGCTACGGTGAACAAGTTCTAGCTAAGTTTTGAAAAAGTTTTAGCCATAGTGCAAAAGTTTTAACTATAGTGCTCAACTTTTAGGTAAGTTTCACAAGTTTTAGCTCTAGTGCACAAGTTCTAGCTAATTTTGACAACTTTTTAGGTGTTTCAAAGTTTTAGATATGGTGCACAAGTTCTAGCTAAGTTTGACAAGTTTTAGCTCTAGTGCAAAGTTTTAGCTATAGTGCTCAATTTGTAGCTAAGTTTCACAAGTTCTAACTTTAGTGCACAAGTTCTAGTAACTTTCACAACTTTTTAGGTTGGTTCCAAAGTTTTTGATTTTGTGCACAAGTTCTAGTTAATTTTGACAAGTTTTAACTCTAGTGCCAAATTTGAGCTATATTTTACAAGTTTTAGCTTTGGTGACCAAGTTTTAGCTATGATGCATAATTTTTGCTAATTTTAACAACTTTTATCTCTAGTGCCAAAGTTTACCTATGGCGCAAAAGTTCTAGCTAAGCTTCATATGTTCTACATATGGTGCACAAGTTCTAGCCAAGTTAGGCAAGTTTGAGCTATGGTTCCAAAGTTATAGCTATTGTGCACAAGTTTTGGCTAAGTTTCACAAGTTTTAGCTCTGGTGAACAAGTTTTAGTTAAGTTTGACAAGTTTCAGCTCTGGTGCCAACATTTTAGCAATGGTGCACAAGTTTAGCTAAGTTTTACAATTTCCAGCTACGGTGAACAAGTTCTAGCTAAGTTTGAAAAAGTTTTAGCCATAGTGCAAAAGTTTTAACTATAGTGCTCAACTTTTAGGTAAGTTTCACAAGTTTTAGCTCTAGTGCACAAGTTCTAGCTAATTTTGACAACTTTTTAGGGTGGCTTCAAAGTTTTAGATATGGTGCACAAGTTCTAGCTAAGTTTGACAAGTTTTAGCTCTAGTGCAAAGTTTTAGCTATAGTGCTCAATTTGTAGCTAAGTTTCACAAGTTCTAGTTAACTTTCACAACTTTTTAGGTTGGTTCCAAAGTTTTTGATTTTGTGCACAAGTTCTAGTTAATTTTGACAAGTTTTAACTCTAGTGCCAAATTTGAGCTATATTTTACAAGTTTTAGCTTTGGTGACCAAGTTTTAGCTATGATGCATAATTTTTGCTAATTTTAACAACTTTTATCTCTAGTGCCAAAGATTTACCTATGGCGCAAAAGTTCTAGCTAAGCTTCATATGTTCTACATATGGTGCACAAGTTCTAGCCAAGTTAGGCAAGTTTGAGCTATGGTTCCAAAGTTATAGCTATTGTGCACAAGTTTTGGCTAAGTTTCACAAGTTTTAGCTCTGGTGAACAAGTTTTAGTTAAGTTTGACAAGTTTCAGCTCTGGTGCCAACATTTTAGCAATGGTGCACAAGTTTAGCTAAGTTTTACAATTTCCAGCTACGGTGAACAAGTTCTAGCTAAGTTTGAAAAAGTTTTAGCCATAGTGCAAAAGTTTTAACTATAGTGCTCAACTTTTAGGTAAGTTTCACAAGTTTTAGCTCTAGTGCACAAGTTCTAGCTAATTTTGACAACTTTTTAGGTGGTTTCAAAGTTTTAGATATGGTGCACAAGTTCTAGCTAAGTTTGACAAGTTTTAGCTCTAGTGCAAAGTTTTAGCTATAGTGCTCAATTTGTAGCTAAGTTTCACAAGTTCTAATTTAGTGCACAAGTTCTAGTTAACTTTCACAACTTTTTAGGTTGGTTCCAAAGTTTTTGATTTTGTGCACAAGTTCTAGTTAATTTTGACAAGTTTTAACTCTAGTGCCAAATTTGAGCTATATTTTACAAGTTTTAGCTTTGGTGACCAAGTTTTAGCTATGATGCATAATTTTTGCTAATTTTAACAACTTTTATCTCTAGTGCCAAAGTTTACCTATGGCGCAAAAGTTCTAGCTAAGCTTCATATGTTCTACATATGGTGCACAAGTTCTAGCCAAGTTAGGCAAGTTTGAGCTATGGTTCCAAAGTTATAGCTATTGTGCACAAGTTTTGGCTAAGTTTCACAAGTTTTAGCTCTGGTGAACAAGTTTTAGTTAAGTTTGACAAGTTTCAGCTCTGGTGCCAACATTTTAGCAATGGTGCACAAGTTTAGCTAAGTTTTACAATTTCCAGCTACGGTGAACAAGTTCTAGCTAAGTTTGAAAAAGTTTTAGCCATAGTGCAAAAGTTTTAACTATAGTGCTCAACTTTTAGGTAAGTTTCACAAGTTTTAGCTCTAGTGCACAAGTTCTAGCTAATTTTGACAACTTTTTAGGTGTCTTCAAGTTTTAGATATGGTGCACAAGTTCTAGCTAAGTTTGACAAGTTTTAGCTCTAGTGCAAAGTTTTAGCTATAGTGCTCAATTTGTAGCTAAGTTTCACAAGTTCTAACTTTAGTGCACAAGTTCTAGTTAACTTTCACAACTTTTTAGGTTGGTTCCAAAGTTTTTGATTTTGTGCACAAGTTCTAGTTAATTTTGACAAGTTTTAACTCTAGTGCCAAATTTGAGCTATATTTTACAAGTTTTAGCTTTGGTGACCAAGTTTTAGCTATGATGCATAATTTTTGCTAATTTTAACAACTTTTATCTCTAGTGCCAAAGATTTACCTATGGCGCAAAAGTTCTAGCTAAGCTTCATATGTTCTACATATGGTGCACAAGTCTAGCCAAGTTAGGCAAGTTTGAGCTATGGTTCCAAAGTTATAGCTATTGTGCACAAGTTTTGGCTAAGTTTCACAAGTTTTAGCTCTGGTGAACAAGTTTTAGTTAAGTTTGACAAGTTTCAGCTCTGGTGCCAACATTTTAGAAATGGTGCACAAGTTTAGCTAAGTTTTACAATTTCCAGCTACGGTGAACAAGTTCTAGCTAAGTTTGAAAAAGTTTTAGCCATAGTGCAAAAGTTTTAACTATAGTGCTCAACTTTTAGGTAAGTTTCACAAGTTTTAGCTCTAGTGCACAAGTTCTAGCTAATTTTGACAACTTTTTAGGTGTGCTTCAAGGTTTTAGATATGGTGCACAAGTTCTAGCTAAGTTTGACAAGTTTTAGCTCTAGTGCAAAGTTTTAGCTATAGTGCTCAATTTGTAGCTAAGTTTCACAAGTTCTAACTTTAGTGCACAAGTTCTAGTTAACTTTCACAACTTTTTAGGTTGGTTCCAAAGTTTTAGATTTTGTGCACAAGTTCTAGTTAATTTTGACAAGTTTTAACTCTAGTGCCAAATTTGAGCTATATTTTACAAGTTTTAGCTATGGTGACCAAGTTTTAGCTATGATGCATAATTTTTGCTAATTTTAACAACTTTTATCTCTAGTGCCAAAGTTTTACCTATGGCGCAAAAGTTCTAGCTAAGCTTCATATGTTCTACATATGGTGCACAAGTTCTAGCCAAGTTAGGCAAGTTTGAGCTATGGTTCCAAAGTTATAGCTATTGTGCACAAGTTTTGGCTAAGTTTCACAAGTTTTAGCTCTGGTGAACAAGTTTTAGTTAAGTTTGACAAGTTTCAGCTCTGGTGCCAACATTTTAGCAATGGTGCACAAGTTTAGCTAAGTTTTACAATTTCCAGCTACGGTGAACAAGTTCTAGCTAAGTTTGAAAAAGTTTTAGCCATAGTGCAAAAGTTTTAACTATAGTGCTCAACTTTTAGGTAAGTTTCACAAGTTTTACCTCTAGTGCACAAGTTCTAGCTAATTTTGACAACTTTTTAGGGTGGTTTCAAAGTTTTAGATATGGTGCACAAGTTCTAGCTAAGTTTGACAAGTTTTAGCTCTAGTGCAAAGTTTTAGCTATAGTGCTCAATTTGTAGCTAAGTTTCACAAGTTCTATTTAACTTTCACAACTTTTTAGGTTGGTTCCAATGTTTTTGATTTTGTGCACAAGTTCTAGTTAATTTTGACAAGTTTTAACTCTAGTGCCAAATTTGAGCTATATTTTACAAGTTTTAGCTTTGGTGACCAAGTTTTAGCTATGATGCATAATTTTTGCTAATTTTAACAACTTTTATCTCTAGTGCCAAAGATTTACCTATGGCGCAAAAGTTCTAGCTAAGCTTCTATGTTCTACATATGGTGCACAAGTTCTAGCCAAGTTAGGCAATTTTGAGCTATGGTTCCAAAGTTATAGCTATTGTGCACAAGTTTTGGCTAAGTTTCACAAGTTTTAGCTCTGGTGAACAAGTTTTAGTTAAGTTTGACAAGTTTCAGCTCTGGTGCCAACATTTTAGCAATGGTGCACAAGTTTAGCTAAGTTTTACAATTTCCAGCTACGGTGAACAAGTTCTAGCTAAGTTTGAAAAAGTTTTAGCCATAGTGCAAAAGTTTTAACTATAGTGCTCAACTTTTAGGTAAGTTTCACAAGTTTTAGCTCTAGTGAACAAGTTCTAGCTAATTTTGACAACTTTTTAGGTGTCTTCAAGGTTTTAGATATGGTGCACAAGTTTGTAAGTTTGACAAGTTTTAGCTCTAGTGCAAAGTTTTAGCTATAGTGCTCAATTTGTAGCTAAGTTTCACAAGTTCTAACTTTAGTGCACAAGTTCTAGTTAACTTTCACAACTTTTTAGGTTGGTTCCAAAGTTTTGATTTTGTGCACAAGTTCTAGTTAATATTGACAAGTTTTAACTCTAGTGCCAAATTTGAGCTATATTTTACAAGTTTTAGCTTTGGTGACCAAGTTTTAGCTATGATGCATAATTTTTGCTAATTTTAACAACTTTTATCTCTAGTGCCAAAGATTTACCTATGGCGCAAAAGTTCTAGCTAAGCTTCATATGTTCTACATATGGTGCACAAGTTCTAGCCAAGTTAGGCAAGTTTGAGCTATGGTTCCAAAGTTATAGCTATTGTGCACAAGTTTTGGCTAAGTTTCACAAGTTTTAGCTCTGGTGAACAAGTTTTAGTTAAGTTTGACAAGTTTCAGCTCTGGTGCCAACATTTTAGAAATGGTGCACAAGTTTAGCTAAGTTTTACAATTTCCAGCTACGGTGAACAAGTTCTAGCTAAGTTTGAAAAAGTTTTAGCCATAGTGCAAAAGTTTTAACTATAGTGCTCAACTTTTAGGTAAGTTTCACAAGTTTTAGCTCTAGTGCACAAGTTCTAGCTAATTTTGACAACTTTTTAGGTGTGCTTCAAGGTTTTAGATATGGTGCACAAGTTCTAGCTAAGTTTGACAAGTTTTAGCTCTAGTGCAAAGTTTTAGCTATAGTGCTCAATTTGTAGCTAAGTTTCACAAGTTCTAACTTTAGTGCACAAGTTCTAGTTAACTTTCACAACTTTTTAGGTTGGTTCCAAAGTTTTAGATTTTGTGCACAAGTTCTAGTTAATTTTGACAAGTTTTAACTCTAGTGCCAAATTTGAGCTATATTTTACAAGTTTTAGCTATGGTGACCAAGTTTTAGCTATGATGCATAATTTTTGCTAATTTTAACAACTTTTATCTCTAGTGCCAAAGTTTTACCTATGGCGCAAAAGTTCTAGCTAAGCTTCATATGTTCTACATATGGTGCACAAGTTCTAGCCAAGTTAGGCAAGTTTGAGCTATGGTTCCAAAGTTATAGCTATTGTGCACAAGTTTTGGCTAAGTTTCACAAGTTTTAGCTCTGGTGAACAAGTTTTAGTTAAGTTTGACAAGTTTCAGCTCTGGTGCCAACATTTTAGCAATGGTGCACAAGTTTAGCTAAGTTTTACAATTTCCAGCTACGGTGAACAAGTTCTAGCTAAGTTTGAAAAAGTTTTAGCCATAGTGCAAAAGTTTTAACTATAGTGCTCAACTTTTAGGTAAGTTTCACAAGTTTTACTCTAGTGCACAAGTTCTAGCTAATTTTGACAACTTTTTAGGGTGGTTTCAAAGTTTTAGATATGGTGCACAAGTTCTAGCTAAGTTTGACAAGTTTTAGCTCTAGTGCAAAGTTTTAGCTATAGTGCTCAATTTGTAGCTAAGTTTCACAAGTTCTATTTAACTTTCACAACTTTTTAGGTTGGTTCCAATGTTTTTGATTTTGTGCACAAGTTCTAGTTAATTTTGACAAGTTTTAACTCTAGTGCCAAATTTGAGCTATATTTTACAAGTTTTAGCTTTGGTGACCAAGTTTTAGCTATGATGCATAATTTTTGCTAATTTTAACAACTTTTATCTCTAGTGCCAAAGATTTACCTATGGCGCAAAAGTTCTAGCTAAGCTTCCTATGTTCTACATATGGTGCACAAGTTCTAGCCAAGTTAGGCAATTTGAGCTATGGTTCCAAAGTTATAGCTATTGTGCACAAGTTTTGGCTAAGTTTCACAAGTTTTAGCTCTGGTGAACAAGTTTTAGTTAAGTTTGATAAGTTTCAGCTCTGGTGCCAACATTTTAGCAATGGTGCACAAGTTTAGCTAAGTTTTACAATTTCCAGCTACGGTGAACAAGTTCTAGCTAAGTTTGAAAAAGTTTTAGCCATAGTGCAAAAGTTTTAACTATAGTGCTCAACTTTTAGGTAAGTTTCACAAGTTTTAGCTCTAGTGAACAAGTTCTAGCTAATTTTGATAACTTTTTAGGTGTACTTCAAGGTTTTAGATATGGTGCAAAGTTTGACAAGTTTTAGCTCTAGTGCAAAGTTTTAGCTATAGTGCTCAATTTGTAGCTAAGTTTCACAAGTTCTAACTTTAGTGCACAAGTTCTAGTTAACTTTCACAACTTTTTAGGTTGGTTCCAAAGTTTTTGATTTTGTGCACAAGTTCTAGTTAATATTGACAAGTTTTAACTCTAGTGCCAAATTTGAGCTATATTTTACAAGTTTTAGCTTTGGTGACCAAGTTTTAGCTATGATGCATAATTTTTGCTAATTTTAACAACTTTTATCTCTAGTGCCAAAGATTTACCTATGGCGCAAAAGTTCTAGCTAAGCTTCATATGTTCTACATATGGTGCACAAGTACTAGCCAAGTTAGGCAAGTTTGAGCTATGGTTCCAAAGTTATAGCTATTGTGCACAAGTTTTGGCTAAGTTTCACAAGTTTTAGCTCTGGTGAACAAGTTTTAGTTAAGTTTGACAAGTTTCAGCTCTGGTGCCAACATTTTAGAAATGGTGCACAAGTTTAGCTAAGTTTTACAATTTCCAGCTACGGTGAACAAGTTCTAGCTAAGTTTGAAAAAGTTTTAGCCATAGTGCAAAAGTTTTAACTATAGTGCTCAACTTTTAGGTAAGTTTCACAAGTTTTAGCTCTAGTGCACAAGTTCTAGCTAATTTTGACAACTTTTTAGGTGTGCTTCAAGGTTTTAGATATGGTGCACAAGTTCTAGCTAAGTTTGACAAGTTTTAGCTCTAGTGCAAAGTTTTAGCTATAGTGCTCAATTTGTAGCTAAGTTTCACAAGTTCTAACTTTAGTGCACAAGTTCTAGTTAACTTTCACAACTTTTTAGGTTGGTTCCAAAGTTTTTAGATTTTGTGCACAAGTTCTAGTTAATTTTGACAAGTTTTAACTCTAGTGCCAAATTTGAGCTATATTTTACAAGTTTTAGCTATGGTGACCAAGTTTTAGCTATGATGCATAATTTTTGCTAATTTTAACAACTTTTATCTCTAGTGCCAAAGTTTTACCTATGGCGCAAAAGTTCTAGCTAAGCTTCATATGTTCTACATATGGTGCACAAGTTCTAGCCAAGTTAGGCAAGTTTGAGCTATGGTTCCAAAGTTATAGCTATTGTGCACAAGTTTTGGCTAAGTTTCACAAGTTTTAGCTCTGGTGAACAAGTTTTAGTTAAGTTTGACAAGTTTCAGCTCTGGTGCCAACATTTTAGCAATGGTGCACAAGTTTAGCTAAGTTTTACAATTTCCAGCTACGGTGAACAAGTTCTAGCTAAGTTTGAAAAAGTTTTAGCCATAGTGCAAAAGTTTTAACTATAGTGCTCAACTTTTAGGTAAGTTTCACAAGTTTTAGCTCTAGTGCACAAGTTCTAGCTAATTTTGACAACTTTTTAGGGTGTTTCAAAGTTTTAGATATGGTGCACAAGTTCTAGCTAAGTTTGACAAGTTTTAGCTCTAGTGCAAAGTTTTAGCTATAGTGCTCAATTTGTAGCTAAGTTTCACAAGTTCTAGTTAACTTTCACAACTTTTTAGGTTGGTTCCAATGTTTTTGATTTTGTGCACAAGTTCTAGTTAATTTTGACAAGTTTTAACTCTAGTGCCAAATTTGAGCTATATTTTACAAGTTTTAGCTTTGGTGACCAAGTTTTAGCTATGATGCATAATTTTTGCTAATTTTAACAACTTTTATCTCTAGTGCCAAAGATTTACCTATGGCGCAAAAGTTCTAGCTAAGCTTCATATGTTCTACATATGGTGCACAAGTTCTAGCCAAGTTAGGCAAGTTTGAGCTATGGTTCCAAAGTTATAGCTATTGTGCACAAGTTTTGGCTAAGTTTCACAAGTTTTAGCTCTGGTGAACAAGTTTTAGTTAAGTTTGACAAGTTTCAGCTCTGGTGCCAACATTTTAGCAATGGTGCACAAGTTTAGCTAAGTTTTACAATTTCCAGCTACGGTGAACAAGTTCTAGCTAAGTTTGAAAAAGTTTTAGCCATAGTGCAAAAGTTTTAACTATAGTGCTCAACTTTTAGGTAAGTTTCACAAGTTTTAGCTCTAGTGCACAAGTTCTAGCTAATTTTGACAACTTTTTAGGTGTCTTCAAGGTTTTAGATATGGTGCACAAGTTCTAGCTAAGTTTGACAAGTTTTAGCTCTAGTGCAAAGTTTTAGCTATAGTGCTCAATTTGTAGCTAAGTTTCACAAGTTCTAACTTTAGTGCACAAGTTCTAGTTAACTTTCACAACTTTTTAGGTTGGTTCCAAAGTTTTTGATTTTGTGCACAAGTTCTAGTTAATTTTGACAAGTTTTAACTCTAGTGCCAAATTTGAGCTATATTTTACAAGTTTTAGCTTTGGTGACCAAGTTTTAGCTATGATGCATAATTTTTGCTAATTTTAACAACTTTTATCTCTAGTGCCAAAGATTTACCTATGGCGCAAAAGTTCTAGCTAAGCTTCATATGTTCTACATATGGTGCACAAGTTCTAGCCAAGTTAGGCAAGTTTGAGCTATGGTTCCAAAGTTATAGCTATTGTGCACAAGTTTTGGCTAAGTTTCACAAGTTTTAGCTCTGGTGAACAAGTTTTAGTTAAGTTTGACAAGTTTCAGCTCTGGTGCCAACATTTTAGCAATGGTGCACAAGTTTAGCTAAGTTTTACAATTTCCAGCTACGGTGAACAAGTTCTAGCTAAGTTTGAAAAAGTTTTAGCCATAGTGCAAAAGTTTTAACTATAGTGCTCAACTTTTAGGTAAGTTTCACAAGTTTTAGCTCTAGTGCACAAGTTCTAGCTAATTTTGACAACTTTTTAGGTGTGCTTCAAAGTTTTAGATATGGTGCACAAGTTCTAGCTAAGTTTGACAAGTTTTAGCTCTAGTGCAAAGTTTTAGCTATAGTGCTCAATTTGTAGCTAAGTTTCACAAGTTCTAACTTTAGTGCACAAGTTCTAGTTAACTTTCACAACTTTTTAGGTTGGTTCCAAAGTTTTAGATTTTGTGCACAAGTTCTAGTTAATTTTGACAAGTTTTAACTCTAGTGCCAAATTTGAGCTATATTTTACAAGTTTTAGCTATGGTGACCAAGTTTTAGCTATGATGCATAATTTTTGCTAATTTTAACAACTTTTATCTCTAGTGCCAAAGTTTTACCTATGGCGCAAAAGTTCTAGCTAAGCTTCATATGTTCTACATATGGTGCACAAGTTCTAGCCAAGTTAGGCAAGTTTGAGCTATGGTTCCAAAGTTATAGCTATTGTGCACAAGTTTTGGCTAAGTTTCACAAGTTTTAGCTCTGGTGAACAAGTTTTAGTTAAGTTTGACAAGTTTCAGCTCTGGTGCCAACATTTTAGCAATGGTGCACAAGTTTAGCTAAGTTTTACAATTTCCAGCTACGGTGAACAAGTTCTAGCTAAGTTTGAAAAAGTTTTAGCCATAGTGCAAAAGTTTTAACTATAGTGCTCAACTTTTAGGTAAGTTTCACAAGTTTTAGCTCTAGTGCACAAGTTCTAGCTAATTTTGACAACTTTTTAGGGTGGTTTCAAAGTTTTAGATATGGTGCACAAGTTCTAGCTAAGTTTGACAAGTTTTAGCTCTAGTGCAAAGTTTTAGCTATAGTGCTCAATTTGTAGCTAAGTTTCACAAGTTCTATTAACTTTCACAACTTTTTAGGTTGGTTCCAATGTTTTTGATTTTGTGCACAAGTTCTAGTTAATTTGACAAGTTTTAACTCTAGTGCCAAATTTGAGCTATATTTTACAAGTTTTAGCTTTGGTGACCAAGTTTTAGCTATGATGCATAATTTTTGCTAATTTTAACAACTTTTATCTCTAGTGCCAAAGATTTTACCTATGGCGCAAAAGTTCTAGCTAAGCTTCATATGTTCTACATATGGTGCACAAGTTCTAGCCAAGTTAGGCAAGTTTGAGCTATGGTTCCAAAGTTATAGCTATTGTGCACAAGTTTTGGCTAAGTTTCACAAGTTTTAGCTCTGGTGAACAAGTTTTAGTTAAGTTTGACAAGTTTCAGCTCTGGTGCCAACATTTTAGCAATGGTGCACAAGTTTAGCTAAGTTTTACAATTTCCAGCTACGGTGAACAAGTTCTAGCTAAGTTTGAAAAAGTTTTAGCCATAGTGCAAAAGTTTTAACTATAGTGCTCAACTTTTAGGTAAGTTTCACAAGTTTTAGCTCTAGTGCACAAGTTCTAGCTAATTTTGACAACTTTTTAGGTGTGCTTCAAGGTTTTAGATATGGTGCACAAGTTCTAGCTAAGTTTGACAAGTTTTAGCTCTAGTGCAAAGTTTTAGCTATAGTGCTCAATTTGTAGCTAAGTTTCACAAGTTCTAACTTTAGTGCACAAGTTCTAGTTAACTTTCACAACTTTTTAGGTTGGTTCCAAAGTTTTTGATTTTGTGCACAAGTTCTAGTTAATTTGACAAGTTTTAACTCTAGTGCCAAATTTGAGCTATATTTTACAAGTTTTAGCTTTGGTGACCAAGTTTTAGCTATGATGCATAATTTTTGCTAATTTTAACAACTTTTATCTCTAGTGCCAAAGTTTACCTATGGCGCAAAAGTTCTAGCTAAGCTTCATATGTTCTACATATGGTGCACAAGTTCTAGCCAAGTTAGGCAAGTTTGAGCTATGGTTCCAAAGTTATAGCTATTGTGCACAAGTTTTGGCTAAGTTTCACAAGTTTTAGCTCTGGTGAACAAGTTTTAGTTAAGTTTGACAAGTTTCAGCTCTGGTGCCAACATTTTAGCAATGGTGCACAAGTTTAGCTAAGTTTTACAATTTCCAGCTACGGTGAACAAGTTCTAGCTAAGTTTGAAAAAGTTTTAGCCATAGTGCAAAAGTTTTAACTATAGTGCTCAACTTTTAGGTAAGTTTCACAAGTTTTAGCTCTAGTGCACAAGTTCTAGCTAATTTTGACAACTTTTTAGGGTGGTTTCAAAGTTTTAGATATGGTGCACAAGTTCTAGCTAAGTTTGACAAGTTTTAGCTCTAGTGCAAAGTTTTAGCTATAGTGCTCAATTTGTAGCTAAGTTTCACAAGTTCTATTTAACTTTCACAACTTTTTAGGTTGGTTCCAATGTTTTTGATTTTGTGCACAAGTTCTAGTTAATTTTGACAAGTTTTAACTCTAGTGCCAAATTTGAGCTATATTTTACAAGTTTTAGCTTTGGTGACCAAGTTTTAGCTATGATGCATAATTTTTGCTAATTTTAACAACTTTTATCTCTAGTGCCAAAGATTTACCTATGGCGCAAAAGTTCTAGCTAAGCTTCATATGTTCTACATATGGTGCACAAGTTCTAGCCAAGTTAGGCAAGTTTTGAGCTATGGTTCCAAAGTTATAGCTATTGTGCACAAGTTTTGGCTAAGTTTCACAAGTTTTAGCTCTGGTGAACAAGTTTTAGTTAAGTTGACAAGTTTCAGCTCTGGTGCCAACATTTTAGCAATGGTGCACAAGTTTAGCTAAGTTTTACAATTTCCAGCTACGGTGAACAAGTTCTAGCTAAGTTTGAAAAAGTTTTAGCCATAGTGCAAAAGTTTTAACTATAGTGCTCAACTTTTAGGTAAGTTTCACAAGTTTTAGCTCTAGTGCACAAGTTCTAGCTAATTTTGACAACTTTTTAGGTGTGCTTCAAGGTTTTAGATATGGTGCACAAGTTCTAGCTAAGTTTGACAAGTTTTAGCTCTAGTGCCAAAGTTTTAGCTATAGTGCTCAATTTGTAGCTAAGTAAAGTTTCTTTTCACAAGTTCTAGTTAACTTTTCACAACTTTTTAGGTTGGTTCCAAAGTTTTGATTTTGTGCACAAGTTCTAGTTAATTTTGACAAGTTTTAACTCTAGTGCCAAATTTGAGCTATATTTTACAAGTTTTAGCTTTGGTGACCAAGTTTTAGCTATGATGCATAATTTTTGCTAATTTTAACAACTTTTATCTCTAGTGCCAAAGATTTACCTATGGCGCAAAAGTTCTAGCTAAGCTTCATATGTTCTACATATGGTGCACAAGTTCTAGCCAAGTTAGGCAAGTTTGAGCTATGGTTCCAAATTATAGCTATTGTGCACAAGTTTTGGCTAAGTTTCACAAGTTTTAGCTCTGGTGAACAAGTTTTAGTTAAGTTTGACAAGTTCAGCTCTTGGTGCCAACATTTAGCCAATGGTGCACAAGTTTAGCTAAGTTTTACAATTTCCAGCTACGGTGAACAAGTTCTAGCTAAGTTTGAAAAAGTTTTAGCCATAGTGCAAAAGTTTTAACTATAGTGCTCAACTTTTAGGTAAGTTTCACAAGTTTTAGCTCTAGTGCACAAGTTCTAGCTAATTTTGACAACTTTTTAGGTGTGCTTCAAGGTTTTAGATATGGTGCACAAGTTCTAGCTAAGTTTGACAAGTTTTAGCTCTAGTGCAAAGTTTTAGCTATAGTGCTCAATTTGTAGCTAAGTTTCACAAGTTCTAACTTTAGTGCACAAGTTCTAGTTAACTTTCACAACTTTTTAGGTTGGTTCCAAAGTTTTTGATTTTGTGCACAAGTTCTAGTTAATTTTGACAAGTTTTAACTCTAGTGCCAAATTTGAGCTATATTTTACAAGTTTTAGCTTGGTGACCAAGTTTTAGCTATGATGCATAATTTTTGCTAATTTTAACAACTTTTATCTCTAGTGCCAAAGTTTACCTATGGCGCAAAAGTTCTAGCTAAGCTTCATATGTTCTACATATGGTGCACAAGTTCTAGCCAAGTTAGGCAAGTTTGAGCTATGGTTCCAAAGTTATAGCTATTGTGCACAAGTTTTGGCTAAGTTTCACAAGTTTTAGCTCTGGTGAACAAGTTTTAGTTAAGTTTGACAAGTTTCAGCTCTGGTGCCAACATTTTAGCAATGGTGCACAAGTTTAGCTAAGTTTTACAATTTCCAGCTACGGTGAACAAGTTCTAGCTAAGTTTGAAAAAGTTTTAGCCATAGTGCAAAAGTTTTAACTATAGTGCTCAACTTTTAGGTAAGTTTCACAAGTTTTAGCTCTAGTGCACAAGTTCTAGCTAATTTTGACAACTTTTTAGGGTGGTTTCAAAGTTTTAGATATGGTGCACAAGTTCTAGCTAAGTTTGACAAGTTTTAGCTCTAGTGCAAAGTTTTAGCTATAGTGCTCAATTTGTAGCTAAGTTTCACAAGTTCTAGTTTAACTTTCACAACTTTTTAGGTTGGTTCCAATGTTTTTGATTTTGTGCACAAGTTCTAGTTAATTTTGACAAGTTTTAACTCTAGTGCCAAATTTGAGCTATATTTTACAAGTTTTAGCTTGGTGACCAAGTTTTAGCTATGATGCATAATTTTTGCTAATTTTAACAACTTTTATCTCTAGTGCCAAAGATTTACCTATGGCGCAAAAGTTCTAGCTAAGCTTCATATGTTCTACATATGGTGCACAAGTTCTAGCCAAGTTAGGCAAGTTTGAGCTATGGTTCCAAAGTTATAGCTATTGTGCACAAGTTTTGGCTAAGTTTCACAAGTTTTAGCTCTGGTGAACAAGTTTTAGTTAAGTTTGACAAGTTTCAGCTCTGGTGCCAACATTTTAGCAATGGTGCACAAGTTTAGCTAAGTTTTACAATTTCCAGCTACGGTGAACAAGTTCTAGCTAAGTTTGAAAAAGTTTTAGCCATAGTGCAAAAGTTTTAACTATAGTGCTCAACTTTTAGGTAAGTTTCACAAGTTTTAGCTCTAGTGCACAAGTTCTAGCTAATTTTGACAACTTTTTAGGGTGGTTTCAAAGTTTTAGATATGGTGCACAAGTTCTAGCTAAGTTTGACAAGTTTTAGCTCTAGTGCAAAGTTTTAGCTATAGTGCTCAATTTGTAGCTAAGTTTCACAAGTTCTAACTTTAGTGCACAAGTTCTAGTTAACTTTCACAACTTTTTAGGTTGGTTCCAAAGTTTTTGATTTTGTGCACAAGTTCTAGTTAATTTTGACAAGTTTTAACTCTAGTGCCAAATTTGAGCTATATTTTACAAGTTTTAGCTTTGGTGACCAAGTTTTAGCTATGATGCATAATTTTTGCTAATTTTAACAACTTTTATCTCTAGTGCCAAAGTTTACCTATGGCGCAAAAGTTCTAGCTAAGCTTCATATGTTCTACATATGGTGCACAAGTTCTAGCCAAGTTAGGCAAGTTTGAGCTATGGTTCCAAAGTTATAGCTATTGTGCACAAGTTTTGGCTAAGTTTCACAAGTTTTAGCTCTGGTGAACAAGTTTTAGTTAAGTTTGACAAGTTTCAGCTCTGGTGCCAACATTTTAGCAATGGTGCACAAGTTTAGCTAAGTTTTACAATTTCCAGCTACGGTGAACAAGTTCTAGCTAAGTTTGAAAAAGTTTTAGCCATAGTGCAAAAGTTTTAACTATAGTGCTCAACTTTTAGGTAAGTTTCACAAGTTTTAGCTCTAGTGCACAAGTTCTAGCTAATTTTGACAACTTTTTAGGTGGTTTCAAGGTTTTAGATATGGTGCACAAGTTCTAGCTAAGTTTGACAAGTTTTAGCTCTAGTGCAAAGTTTTAGCTATAGTGCTCAATTTGTAGCTAAGTTTCACAAGTTCTAACTTTAGTGCACAAGTTCTAGTTAACTTTCACAACTTTTTAGGTTGGTTCCAAAGTTTTTGATTTTGTGCACAAGTTCTAGTTAATTTTGACAAGTTTTAACTCTAGTGCCAAATTTGAGCTATATTTTACAAGTTTTAGCTATGGTGACCAAGTTTTAGCTATGATGCATAATTTTTGCTAATTTTAACAACTTTTATCTCTAGTGCCAAAGTTTTACCTATGGCGCAAAAGTTCTAGCTAAGCTTCATATGTTCTACATATGGTGCACAAGTTCTAGCCAAGTTAGGCAAGTTTGAGCTATGGTTCCAAAGTTATAGCTATTGTGCACAAGTTTTGGCTAAGTTTCACAAGTTTTAGCTCTGGTGAACAAGTTTTAGTTAAGTTTGACAAGTTTCAGCTCTGGTGCCAACATTTTAGCAATGGTGCACAAGTTTAGCTAAGTTTTACAATTTCCAGCTACGGTGAACAAGTTCTAGCTAAGTTTGAAAAAGTTTTAGCCATAGTGCAAAAGTTTTAACTATAGTGCTCAACTTTTAGGTAAGTTTCACAAGTTTTACTCTAGTGCACAAGTTCTAGCTAATTTTGACAACTTTTTAGGGTGGTTTCAAAGTTTTAGATATGGTGCACAAGTTCTAGCTAAGTTTGACAAGTTTTAGCTCTAGTGCAAAGTTTTAGCTATAGTGCTCAATTTGTAGCTAAGTTTCACAAGTTCTATTTAACTTTCACAACTTTTTAGGTTGGTTCCAATGTTTTTGATTTTGTGCACAAGTTCTAGTTAATTTTGACAAGTTTTAACTCTAGTGCCAAATTTGAGCTATATTTTACAAGTTTTAGCTTTGGTGACCAAGTTTTAGCTATGATGCATAATTTTTGCTAATTTTAACAACTTTTATCTCTAGTGCCAAAGTTTTACCTATGGCGCAAAAGTTCTAGCTAAGCTTCATATGTTCTACATATGGTGCACAAGTTCTAGCCAAGTTAGGCAAGTTTGAGCTATGGTTCCAA
>FPAK01000074.1:0-20255 GCA_900116095.1 Euclidium syriacum | reverse complement strand
GCTTTATTGGATAAGTTTTAGTTATGGTGGACAAGTTTTAGATATGGTGGACAAAATGTAGCTATAGCGGATAAGGTTTAGCCCTATTGGACAAGTTTAAGCACTGGTGGACAAGTTTAGCTATGGTGGACTAATTTTAACTATGGTGGATAAGTTTTACCTATGGTGGACAAATTTTAGCTCTGTTGGACAAGTTTTAGCTCTTTTGGACAAATTTTAGCTCTCTTGGAAAAGTTTTAACTATATTTGCCAAGTTTTTCCTATGGTGGAAAAGTTTTAGCTCTCTTTGACAAGTTTTTGCTATGTGGAAATTTTAGCATTGTTGGACAAGTTTTAGTTATGCTGGAAAAGTTTTAGAACGTTTAGACAAGTTTTATCAATGGTGGAAGCTTTTTAGCTATGGTGGAGAAGTTTTAGCATTGGTGGACAAATTTTAGCTCTATTGGAAATTTTGTAGTTGGTGAACAAGTTTTAGCATTGTTGGACAAATTTTAACTATGGTGGACAATTTTAGCTATGGTGGACAAGTTTTAGATATGGTGGACAAAATGTAGCTATAGCGGATCAGGTTTAACCCTATTGGACAAGTTTTAGAACAGGTGGACAAGTTTTAGCACTAGTGGAGAAGTTTTAGCTATGGTGGAAAAGTTTAACCTATGGTGGACAAGTTTCAACTCTCTTGGACAAGTTTTAGCTATTGTGGAAAAGTTTTAGCACTGGACAAATTTTAGTTATTTTAGAAAAGTTTTAGATCTATTGGACAAGTTTTAGCTATCTAAGATAAGTTTTAGCTATGGTGGAAAACTTTTAGCACTGGTGTACAAGTTTTTAGCTATGGTGGACTAATTTTAGCTATGGGGGACAAGTTTTACCTATGGTGGACAAGTTTTAGCTACGGTTGAAAAGTTTTAGCTCTATTGGAAAGGTTTTTGCTATGGTGGAAAAGTGTTAGATATCTTGGACAAGTTTTAGCTATAATAGAAAAATTTTAGCACTGTTGAATAAGTTTTAGTTATGTTGGAAAAGTTTTAGAACGTTTGGACAAGTTTTATCAATGGTAGAAATTTTGTAGCTATAGTGGATAAGTTTTAGCATTGCTAGACAAATTTTAGCTACGGTGGACAAGTTTAAGCTTTATTGGAAACTTTTTAGTTGTGGTGAACAAGTTTTAGCATTGTTGGAAAACTTTTAGCTATGGTGGACAAGTTTTTAGCTATGGTGGACTAATTTTAGCTATGGGGGACAAGTTTTACCTATGGTGGACAAGTTTTAGCTCTCCTTGACAAGTTTTAGCTACGATTGATAAGTTTTAGCTCTATTGGAAAGGTTTTTGCTATGGTGGAAAAGTGTTAGATATCTTGGACAAGTTTTAGCTATAATAGAAAAATTTTAGCACTATTGAATAAGTTTTAGTTATGTTGGAAAAGTTTTAGAACGTTTGGACAAGTTTTATCAATGGTAGAAATTTTTAAGCTATGGTGGACAAGTTTTAGCATTGCTAGACAAATTTTAGCTACGGTGGACAAGTTTAAGCTTTATTGGAAACTTTTTAGTTGTGGTGAACAAGTTTGAGCATTGTTGGAAAAGTTCTAGCTATGGGGACAAGTTTTAGCTATGGTGGAAAACTTTTAGCTGTCTTGAAAAAGTTTTAGCTGTCTTGGACAAGTTTTAGCTATGGTAGAAAAGTTTTAACACTGTTGGACAAGTTTTACTTATGTTGGACATGTTTTAAAACTGTTGGCTAAGTTTTATCAATGGTGGAAAAGTTTTAGCTATGGTGCACAAGTTTTAGCTATGGTGGACAAGTTTTAGCTAGTGTTGGACAAATTATAGTTATCTTGGACAAGTTTTAGAACTGCTGAAAAAGATTTAGAACTTTTGGACAAGTTTTAGCAATGGTGGAAAATATTTAGCGATAGTTGACAAGTTTCAGCATTCTTGGGAATTTTTTAGCTATAGTGGACAAGTTTTAGCTTTATTGGATAAGTTTTAGTTATGGTGGACAAGTTTTAGATATGGTGGACAAAATGTAGCTATAGCGGATAAGGTTTAGCCCTATTGGACAAGTTTAAGCACTGGTGGACAAGTTTTAGCTATGGTGGACTAATTTTAACTATGGTGGATAAGTTTTACCTATGGTGGACAAATTTTAGCTCTGTTGGACAAGTTTTAGCTCTTTTGGACAAATTTTAGCTCTCTTGGAAAAGTTTTAACTATATTTGCCAAGTTTTTCCTATGGTGGAAAAGTTTTAGCTCTCTTTGACAAGTTTTGCTATGGTGGAAAATCTTTAGCATTGTTGGACAAGTTTTAGTTATGCTGGAAAAGTTTTAGAACGTTTAGACAAGTTTTATCAATGGTGGAAGCTTTTTAGCTATGGTGGAGAAGTTTTAGCATTGGTGGACAAATTTTAGCTCTATTGGAAATTTTGTAGTTGTGGTGAACAAGTTTTAGCATTGTTGGACAAATTTTAACTATGGTGGACAAGTTTTAGCTATGGTGGACAAGTTTTAGATATGGTGGACAAAATGTAGCTATAGCGGATCAGGTTTAACCCTATTGGACAAGTTTTAGAACAGGTGGACAAGTTTTAGCACTAGTGGAGAAGTTTTAGCTATGGTGGAAAAGTTTAACCTATGGTGGACAAGTTTCAACTCTCTTGGACAAGTTTTAGCTATTGTGGAAAAGTTTAGCACTGTTGGACAAATTTTAGTTATTTTAGAAAAAGTTTTAGATCTATTGGACAAGTTTTAGCTATCTAAGATAAGTTTTAGCTATGGTGGAAAACTTTTAGCACTGGTGTACAAGTTTTTAGCTATGGTGGACTAATTTTAGCTATGGGGACAAGTTTTACCTATGGTGGACAAGTTTTAGCTACGGTTGAAAAGTTTTAGCTCTATTGGAAAGGTTTTTGCTATGGTGGAAAAGTGTTAGATATCTTGGACAAGTTTTAGCTATAATAGAAAAAATTTTAGCACTGTTGAATAAGTTTTAGTTATGTTGGAAAAGTTTTAGAACGTTTGGACAAGTTTTATCAATGGTAGAAATTTTGTAGCTATAGTGGATAAGTTTTAGCATTGCTAGACAAATTTTAGCTACGGTGGACAAGTTTAAGCTTTATTGGAAAACTTTTTAGTTGTGGTGAACAAGTTTTAGCATTGTTGGAAAACTTTTAGCTATGGTGGACAAGTTTTTAGCTATGGTGGACTAATTTTAGCTATGGGGGACAAGTTTTACCTATGGTGGACAAGTTTTTAGCTCTCCTTGACAAGTTTTAGCTACGATTGATAAGTTTTAGCTCTATTGGAAAGGTTTTTGCTATGGTGGAAAAGTGTTAGATATCTTGGACAAGTTTTAGCTATAATAGAAAAATTTTAGCACTATTGAATAAGTTTTAGTTATGTTGGAAAAGTTTTAGAACGTTTGGACAAGTTTTATCAATGGTAGAAATTTTTAAGCTATGGTGGACAAGTTTTAGCATTGCTAGACAAATTTAGCTACGGTGGACAAGTTTAAGCTTTATTGGAAACTTTTTAGTTGTGGTGAACAAGTTTGAGCATTGTTGGAAAAGTTCTAGCTATGGTGGACAAGTTTTAGCTATGGTGGAAAACTTTTAGCTGTCTTGAAAAAGTTTTAGCTGTCTTGGACAAGTTTTAGCTATGGTAGAAAAGTTTTAACACTGTTGGACAAGTTTTTACTTATGTTGGACATGTTTTAAACTGTTGGCTAAGTTTTATCAATGGTGGAAAAGTTTTAGCTATGGTGCACAAGTTTTAGCTATGGTGGACAAGTTTTAGCTAGTGTTGGACAAATTATAGTTATCTTGGACAAGTTTTAGAACTGCTGAAAAAGATTTAGAACTTTTGGACAAGTTTTAGCAATGGTGGAAAATGTTTAGCGATAGTTGACAAGTTTCAGCATTCTTGGGAATTTTTAGCTATAGTGGACAAGTTTTAGCTTTATTGGATAAGTTTTAGTTATGGTGGACAAGTTTTAGATATGGTGGACAAAATGTAGCTATAGCGGATAAGGTTTAGCCCTATTGGACAAGTTTAAGCACTGGTGGACAAGTTTTAGCTATGGTGGACTAATTTTAACTATGGTGGATAAGTTTTACCTATGGTGGACAAATTTTAGCTCTGTTGGACAAGTTTTAGCTCTTTTGGACAAATTTTAGCTCTCTTGGAAAAGTTTTAACTATATTGCCAAGTTTTTCCTATGGTGGAAAAGTTTTAGCTCTCTTTGACAAGTTTTTGCTATGGTGGAAAATTTTTAGCATTGTTGGACAAGTTTTAGTTATGCTGGAAAAGTTTTAGAACGTTTAGACAAGTTTTATCAATGGTGGAAGCTTTTTAGCTATGGTGGAGAAGTTTTAGCATTGGTGGACAAATTTTAGCTCTATTGGAAATTTTGTAGTTGTGGTGAACAAGTTTTAGCATTGTTGGACAAATTTTAACTATGGTGGACAAGTTTTAGCTATGGTGGACAAGTTTTAGATATGGTGGACAAAATGTAGCTATAGCGGATCAGGTTTAACCCTATTGGACAAGTTTTAGAACAGGTGGACAAGTTTTAGCACTAGTGGAGAAGTTTTAGCTATGGTGGAAAAGTTTAACCTATGGTGGACAAGTTTCAACTCTCTTGGACAAGTTTTAGCTATTGTGGAAAAGTTTTAGCACTGTTGGACAAATTTTAGTTATTTTTAGAAAAGTTTTAGATCTATTGGACAAGTTTTAGCTATCTAAGATAAGTTTTAGCTATGGTGGAAAACTTTTAGCACTGGTGTACAAGTTTTTAGCTATGGTGGACTAATTTTAGCTATGGGGGACAAGTTTTACCTATGGTGGACAAGTTTTAGCTACGGTTGAAAAGTTTTAGCTCTATTGGAAAGGTTTTTGCTATGGTGGAAAAAGTGTTAGATATCTTGGACAAGTTTTAGCTATAATAGAAAAATTTTAGCACTGTTGAATAAGTTTTAGTTATGTTGGAAAAGTTTTAGAACGTTTGGACAAGTTTTATCAATGGTAGAAATTTTGTAGCTATAGTGGATAAGTTTAGCATTGCTAGACAAATTTTAGCTACGGTGGACAAGTTTAAGCTTTATTGGAAACTTTTTAGTTGTGGTGAACAAGTTTTTAGCATTGTTGGAAAACTTTTAGCTATGGTGGACAAGTTTTTTAGCTATGGTGGACTAATTTTAGCTATGGGGGACAAGTTTTACCTATGGTGGACAAGTTTTAGCTCTCCTTGACAAGTTTTAGCTACGATTGATAAGTTTTAGCTCTATTGGAAAGGTTTTTGCTATGGGTGGAAAAGTGTTAGATATCTTGGACAAGTTTTAGCTATAAATAGAAAAAATTTTAGCACTATTGAATAAGTTTTTTAGTTATGTTGGAAAAGTTTTAGAACGTTTGGACAAGTTTTATCAATGGTAGAAATTTTTAAGCTATGGTGGACAAGTTTTAGCATTGCTAGACAAATTTTAGCTACGGTGGACAAGTTTAAGCTTTATTGGAAACTTTTTAGTTGTGGTGAACAAGTTTGAGCATTGTTGGAAAAGTTCTAGCTATGGTGGACAAGTTTTAGCTATGGTGGAAAACTTTTAGCTGTCTTGAAAAAGTTTTAGCTGTCTTGGACAAGTTTTAGCTATGGTAGAAAAGTTTTAACACTGTTGGACAAGTTTTACTTATGTTGGACATGTTTTAAAACTGTTGGCTAAGTTTTATCAATGGTGGAAAAGTTTTAGCTATGGTGCACAAGTTTTAGCTATGGTGGACAAGTTTTAGCTAGTGTTGGACAAATTATAGTTATCTTGGACAAGTTTTAGAACTGCTGAAAAAGATTTAGAACTTTTGGACAAGTTTTAGCAATGGTGGAAAATGTTTAGCGATAGTTGACAAGTTTCAGCATTCTTGGGAATTTTTTTAGCTATAGTGGACAAGTTTTAGCTTTATTGGATAAGTTTTAGTTATGGTGGACAAGTTTTAGATATGGTGGACAAAATGTAGCTATAGCGGATAAGGTTTAGCCCTATTGGACAAGTTTAAGCACTGGTGGACAAGTTTTAGCTATGTGGACTAATTTTAACTATGGTGGATAAGTTTTACCTATGGTGGACAAATTTTAGCTCTGTTGGACAAGTTTTAGCTCTTTTGGACAAATTTTAGCTCTCTTGGAAAAGTTTTAAACTATATTTGCCAAGTTTTTCCTATGGTGGAAAAGTTTTAGCTCTCTTTGACAAGTTTTTGCTATGGTGGAAAATTTTTAGCATTGTTGGACCAAGTTTTAGTTATGCTGGAAAAGTTTTAGAACGTTTAGACAAGTTTTATCAATGGTGGAAGCTTTTTAGCTATGGTGGAGAAGTTTTAGCATTGGTGGACAAATTTTAGCTCTATTGGAAATTTTGTAGTTGTGGTGAACAAGTTTTAGCATTGTTGGACAAATTTTAACTATGGTGGACAAGTTTTAGCTATGGTGGACAAGTTTTAGATATGGTGGACAAAATGTAGCTATAGCGGATCAGGTTTAACCCTATTGGACAAGTTTTAGAACAGGTGGACAAGTTTTAGCACTAGTGGAGAAGTTTTAGCTATGGTGGAAAAGTTTAACCTATGGTGGACAAGTTTCAACTCTCTTGGACAAGTTTTAGCTATTGTGGAAAAGTTTTAGCACTGTTGGACAAATTTTAGTTATTTTAGAAAAGTTTTAGATCTATTGGACAAGTTTTAGCTATCTAAGATAAGTTTTAGCTATGGTGGAAAACTTTTAGCACTGGTGTACAAGTTTTTAGGCTATGGTGGACTAATTTTAGCTATGGGGGACAAGTTTTACCTATGGTGGACAAGTTTTAGCTACGGTTGAAAAGTTTTAGCTCTATTGAAAAGGTTTTTGCTATGGTGGAAAAGTGTTAGATATCTTGGACAAGTTTTAGCTATAATAGAAAAATTTTAGCACTGTTGAATAAGTTTTAGTTATGTTGGAAAAGTTTTAGAACGTTTGGACAAGTTTTATCAATGGTAGAAATTTTGTAGCTATAGTGGATAAGTTTTAGCATTGCTAGACAAATTTTAGCTACGGTGGACAAGTTTAAGCCTTTATTGGAAACTTTTTAGTTGTGGTGAACAAGTTTTAGCATTGTTGGAAAACTTTTAGCTATGGTGGACAAGTTTTTAGTATGGTGGACTAATTTTAGCTATGGGGGACAAGTTTTTACCTATGGTGGACAAGTTTTAGCTCTCCTTGACAAGTTTTAGCTACGGTTGATAGTTTTTAGCTCTATTGGAAAGGTTTTTGCTATGGTGGAAAAGTGTTAGATATCTTGGAACAAGTTTTAGCTATAATAGAAAAATTTTAGCACTGTGAATAAGTTTTAGTTATGTTGGAAAAGTTTTAGAACGTTGGACAAGTTTTATCAATGGTAGAAATTTTGTAGCTATAGTGGACAAGTTTTAGCATTGCTAGACAAATTTTAGCTACGGTGGACAAGTTTAAGCTTTATGGAAACTTTTTAGTTGTGGTGAACAAGTTTTAGCATTGTTGGAAAATTCTAGCTATGGTGGACAAGTTTTTAGCTATGGTGGACTAATTTTAGCTATGGGGGACAAGTTTTACCTATGGTGGACAAGTTTTACATTGGACATTTACTCGTTGGACAATTTTTACTGCTAATTACTGGTGAAAGTTTTAGCTTGGTGACAAGGTTTAGCTATGTGACAAGTTTTAGCTAGTGTGAATTTTAGTTATCTTGGACAATTTTGCTGCTGAAAAGTTTAGAACTTTGGCAAGTTTTAGCAATGGTGGAAAAATTTTGATATGACAAGTTTTAGATTTTTGGAATTTTTTAGCTTATGGACAAGTTTTAGCTTTTATTTGGATAAGTTTTTTTATTGGTGGCAAGTTTTAGATATGTGACAATTGTATATAGCGGATAAGGTTTAGCCTTGACTTTAGCACTGGTGGACAAGTTTTAGCTATGGTGGACTAATTTTAGCTATGGGGGACAAGTTTTACCTATGGTGGACAAGTTTTAGCTCTCCTTGACAAGTTTTAGCTACGGTTGATAAGTTTTAGCTCTATTGGAAAGGTTTTTGCTATGGTGAAAAGTGTTAGATATCTTGGACAAGTTTTAGCTATAATAGAAAAATTTTAGCACTATTGAATAAGTTTTAGTTATGTTGGAAAAGTTTTAGAACGTTTGGACAAGTTTTATCAATGGTAGAAATTTTGTAGCTATAGTGGATAAGTTTTAGCATTGCTAGCAAAATTTTAGCTACGGTGGACAAGTTTAAGCTTTAATTGGAAACTTTTTAGTTGTGGTGAACAAGTTTTAGCATTGTTGGAAAACTTTTAGCTATGGTGGACAAGTTTTTAGCTATGGTGGAACTAATTTTAGCTATGGGGGACAAGTTTTACCTATGGTGGACAAGTTTTAGCTCTCCTTGACAAGTTTTAGCTACGGTTTGATAAGTTTTAGCTCTATTGGAAAGGTTTTTGCTATGGTGGAAAAGTGTTAGATATCTTGGACAAGTTTTAGCTATAATAGAAAAATTTTTAGCACTTTGAATAAGTTTTAGTTATGTTGGAAAAGTTTTAGAACGTTTGGACAAGTTTTATCAATGGTAGAAATTTTTAAGCTATGGTGGACAAGTTTTAGCATTGCTAGACAAATTTTAGCTACGGTGGACAAGTTTAAGCTTTATTGGAAACTTTTTAGTTGTGGTGAACAAGTTTGAGCATTGTTGGAAAAGTTCTAGCTATGGTGGACAAGTTTTAGCTATGGTGGAAAACTTTTAGCTGTCTTGAAAAAGTTTTAGCTGTCTTGGACAAGTTTTAGCTATGGTAGAAAAGTTTTAACACTGTTGGACAAGTTTTACTTATGTTGGACATGTTTTAAAAACTGTTGGCTAAGTTTTATCAATGGTGGAAAAGTTTTAGCTATGGTGCACAAGTTTTAGCTATGGTGGACAAGTTTTAGCTAGTGTTGGACAAATTATAGTTATCTTGGACAAGTTTTAGAACTGCTGAAAAAGATTTAGAACTTTTGGACAAGTTTTAGCAATGGTGGAAAATATTTAGCGATAGTTGACAAGTTTCAGCATTCTTGGGAATTTTTTAGCTATAGTGGACAAGTTTTAGCTTTATTGGATAAGTTTTAGTTATGGTGGACAAGTTTTAGATATGGTGGACAAAATGTAGCTATAGCGGATAAGGTTTAGCCCTATTGGACAAGTTTAAGCACTGGTGGACAAGTTTTAGCTATGGTGGACTAATTTTAACTATGGTGGATAAGTTTTACCTATGGTGGACAAATTTTAGCTTTGTTGGACAAGTTTTAGCTCTTTTGGACAAATTTTAGCTCTCTTGGAAAAGTTTTAACTATATTTGCCAAGTTTTTCCTATGGTGGAAAAGTTTTAGCTCTCTTTGACAAGTTTTTGCTATGGTGGAAAATTTTTAGCATTGTTGGACAAGTTTTAGTTATGCTGGAAAAGTTTTAGAACGTTTAGACAAGTTTTATCAATGGTGGAAGCTTTTTAGCTATGGTGGAGAAGTTTTAGCATTGGTGGACAAATTTTAGCTCTATTGGAAATTTTGTAGTTGTGGTGAACAAGTTTTAGCATTGTTGGACAAATTTTAACTATGGTGGACAAGTTTTAGCTATGGTGGACAAGTTTTAGATATGGTGGACAAAATGTAGCTATAGCGGATCAGGTTTAACCCTATTGGACAAGTTTTAGAACAGGTGGACAAGTTTTAGCACTAGTGGAGAAGTTTTAGCTATGGTGGAAAAGTTTAACCTATGGTGGACAAGTTTCAACTCTCTTGGACAAGTTTTAGCTATTGTGGAAAAGTTTTAGCACTGTTGGACAAATTTTAGTTATTTTAGAAAAGTTTTAGATCTATTGGACAAGTTTTAGCTATCTAAGATAAGTTTTAGCTATGGTGGAAAACTTTTAGCACTGGTGTACAAGTTTTTAGCTATGGTGGACTAATTTTAGCTATGGGGGACAAGTTTTACCTATGGTGGACAAGTTTTAGCTACGGTTGAAAAGTTTTAGCTCTATTGGAAAGGTTTTTGCTATGGTGGAAAAGTGTTAGATATCTTGGACAAGTTTTAGCTATAATAGAAAAATTTTAGCACTGTTGAATAAGTTTTAGTTATGTTGGAAAAGTTTTAGAACGTTTGGACAAGTTTTATCAATGGTAGAAATTTTGTAGCTATAGTGGATAAGTTTTAGCATTGCTAGACAAATTTTAGCTACGGTGGACAAGTTTAAGCTTTATTGGAAACTTTTTAGTTGTGGTGAACAAGTTTTAGCATTGTTGGAAAACTTTTAGCTATGGTGGACAAGTTTTTAGCTATGGTGGACTAATTTTAGCTATGGGGGACAAGTTTTACCTATGGTGGACAAGTTTTAGCTCTCCTTGACAAGTTTTAGCTACGGTTGATAAGTTTTAGCTCTATTGGAAAGGTTTTTGCTATGGTGGAAAAGTGTTAGATATCTTGGACAAGTTTTAGCTATAATAGAAAAATTTTAGCACTGTTGAATAAGTTTTAGTTATGTTGGAAAAGTTTTAGAACGTTTGGACAAGTTTTATCAATGGTAGAAATTTTGTAGCTATAGTGAATAAGTTTTAGCATTGCTAGCCAAATTTTAGCTACGGTGGACAAGTTTAAGCTTTATTGGAAACTTTTTAGTTGTGGTGAACAAGTTTTAGCATTGTTGGAAAACTTTTAGCTATGGTGGACTAATTTTAGCTATGGGGGACAAGTTTTACCTATGGTGGACAAGTTTTAGCTCTCCTTGACAAGTTTTAGCTACGGTTGATAAGTTTTAGCTCTATTGGAAAGGTTTTTGCTATGGTGGAAAAGTGTTAGATATCTTGGACAAGTTTTAGCTATAATAGAAAAATTTTAGCACTATTGAATAAGTTTTAGTTATGTTGGAAAAGTTTTAGAACGTTTGGACAAGTTTTATCAATGGTAGAAATTTTTAAGCTATGGTGGACAAGTTTTAGCATTGCTAGACAAATTTTAGCTACGGTGGACAAGTTTAAGCTTTATTGGAAACTTTTTAGTTTTGGTGAACAATTTGAGCATTGTTGGAAAAGTTCTAGCTATGGTGGACAAGTTTTAGCTATGGTGGAAAACTTTTAGCTGTCTTGAAAAAGTTTTAGCTGTCTTGGACAAGTTTTAGCTATGGTAGAAAAGTTTTAACACTGTTGGACAAGTTTTACTTATGTTGGACATGTTTTAAAACTGTTGGCTAAGTTTTATCAATGGTGGAAAAGTTTTAGCTATGGTGCACAAGTTTTAGCTATGGTGGACAAGTTTTAGCTAGTGTTGGACAAATTATAGTTATCTTGGACAAGTTTTAGAACTGCTGAAAAAGATTTAGAACTTTTGGACAAGTTTTAGCAATGGTGGAAAATATTTAGCGATAGTTGACAAGTTTCAGCATTCTTGGGAATTTTTTAGCTATAGTGGACAAGTTTTAGCTTTATTGGATAAGTTTTAGTTATGGTGGACAAGTTTTAGATATGGTGGACAAAATGTAGCTATAGCGGATAAGGTTTAGCCCTATTGGACAAGTTTAAGCACTGGTGGACAAGTTTTAGCTATGGTGGACTAATTTTAACTATGGTGGATAAGTTTTACCTATGGTGGACAAATTTTAGCTCTGTTGGACAAGTTTTAGCTCTTTTGGACAAATTTTAGCTCTCTTGGAAAAGTTTTAACTATACTTGCCAAGTTTTTCCTATGGTGGAAAAGTTTTAGCTCTCTTTGACAAGTTTTTGCTATGGTGGAAAATTTTTAGCATTGTTGGACAAGTTTTAGTTATGCTGGAAAAGTTTTAGAACGTTTAGACAAGTTTTATCAATGGTGGAAGCTTTTTAGCTATGGTGGAGAAGTTTTAGCATTGGTGGACAAATTTTAGCTCTATTGGAAATTTTGTAGTTGTGGTGAACAAGTTTTAGCATTGTTGGACAAATTTTAACTATGGTGGACAAGTTTTAGCTATGGTGGACAAGTTTTAGATATGGTGGACAAAATGTAGCTATAGCGGATCAGGTTTAACCCTATTGGACAAGTTTTAGAACAGGTGGACAAGTTTTAGCACTAGTGGAGAAGTTTTAGCTATGGTGGAAAAGTTTAACCTATGGTGGACAAGTTTCAACTCTCTTGGACAAGTTTTAGCTATTGTGGAAAAGTTTTAGCACTGTTGGACAAATTTTAGTTATTTTAGAAAAGTTTTAGATCTATTGGACAAGTTTTAGCTATCTAAGATAAGTTTTAGCTATGGTGGAAAACTTTTAGCACTGGTGTACAAGTTTTTAGCTATGGTGGACTAATTTTAGCTATGGGGGACAAGTTTTACCTATGGTGGACAAGTTTTAGCTACGGTTGAAAAGTTTTAGCTCTATTGGAAAGGTTTTTGCTATGGTGGAAAAGTGTTAGATATCTTGGACAAGTTTTAGCTATAATAGAAAAATTTTAGCACTGTTGAATAAGTTTTAGTTATGTTGGAGAAGTTTTAGAACGTTTGGACAAGTTTTATCAATGGTAGAAATTTTGTAGCTATAGTGGATAAGTTTTAGCATTGCTAGACAAATTTTAGCTACGGTGGACAAGTTTAAGCTTTATTGGAAACTTTTTAGTTGTGGTGAACAAGTTTTAGCATTGTTGGAAAACTTTTAGCTATGGTGGACAAGTTTTTAGCTATGGTGGACTAATTTTAGCTATGGGGGACAAGTTTTACCTATGGTGGACAAGTTTTAGCTCTCCTTGACAAGTTTTAGCTACGGTTGATAAGTTTTAGCTCTATTGGAAAGGTTTTTGCTATGGTGGAAAAGTGTTAGATATCTTGGACAAGTTTTAGCTATAATAGAAAAATTTTAGCACTGTTGAATAAGTTTTAGTTATGTTGGAAAAGTTTTAGAACGTTTGGACAAGTTTTATCAATGGTAGAAATTTTGTAGCTATAGTGGATAAGTTTTAGCATTGCTAGCCAAATTTTAGCTACGGTGGACAAGTTTAAGCTTTATTGGAAACTTTTTAGTTGTGGTGAACAAGTTTTAGCATTGTTGGAAAACTTTTAGCTATGGTGGACAAGTTTTTAGCTATGGTGGACTAATTTTAGCTATGGGGGACAAGTTTTACCTATGGTGGACAAGTTTTAGCTCTCCTTGACAAGTTTTAGCTACGGTTGATAAGTTTTAGCTCTATTGGAAAGGTTTTTGCTATGGTGGAAAAGTGTTAGATATCTTGGACAAGTTTTAGCTATAATAGAAAAATTTTAGCACTGTTGAATAAGTTTTAGTTATGTTGGAAAAGTTTTAGAACGTTTGGACAAGTTTTATCAATGGTAGAAATTTTGTAGCTATAGTGGATAAGTTTTAGCATTGCTAGACAAATTTTAGCTACGGTGGACAAGTTTAAGCTTTATTGGAAACTTTTTAGTTGTGGTGAACAAGTTTTAGCATTGTTGGAAAACTTTTAGCTATGGTGGACAAGTTTTTAGCTATGGTGGACTAATTTTAGCTATGGGGGACAAGTTTTACCTATGGTGGACAAGTTTTAGCTCTCCTTGACAAGTTTTAGCTACGGTTGATAAGTTTTAGCTCTATTGGAAAGGTTTTGCTATGGTGGAAAAGTGTTAGATATCTTGGACAAGTTTTAGCTATAATAGAAAAATTTTAGCACTATTGAATAAGTTTTAGTTATGTTGGAAAAGTTTTAGAACGTTTGGACAAGTTTTATCAATGGTAGAAATTTTGTAGCTATAGTGGATAAGTTTTAGCATTGCTAGCCAAATTTTAGCTACGGTGAACAAGTTTAAGCTTTATTGGAAACTTTTTAGTTGTGGTGAACAAGTTTTAGCATTGTTGGAAAACTTTTAGCTATGGTGGACAAGTTTTTAGCTATGGTGGACTAATTTTAGCTATGGGGGACAAGTTTTACCTATGGTGGACAAGTTTTAGCTCTCCTTGACAAGTTTTAGCTACGGTTGATAAGTTTTAGCTCTATTGGAAAGGTTTTGCTATGGTGGAAAAGTGTTAGATATCTTGGACAAGTTTTAGCTATAATAGAAAAATTTTAGCACTGTTGAATAAGTTTTAGTTATGTTGGAAAAGTTTTAGAACGTTTGGACAAGTTTTATCAATGGTAGAAATTTTGTAGCTATAGTGGATAAGTTTTAGCATTGCTAGACAAATTTTAGCTACGGTGGACAAGTTTAAGCTTTATTGGAAACTTTTTAGTTGTGGTGAACAAGTTTTAGCATTGTTGGAAAACTTTTAGCTATGGTGGACAAGTTTTTAGCTATGGTGGACTAATTTTAGCTATGGGGGACAAGTTTTACCTATGGTGGACAAGTTTTAGCTCTCCTTGACAAGTTTTAGCTACGGTTGATAAGTTTTAGCTCTATTGGAAAGGTTTTTGCTATGGTGGAAAAGTGTTAGATATCTTGGACAAGTTTTAGCTATAATAGAAAAATTTTAGCACTATTGAATAAGTTTTAGTTATGTTGGAAAAGTTTTAGAACGTTTGGACAAGTTTTATCAATGGTAGAAATTTTTAAGCTATGGTGGACAAGTTTTAGCATTGCTAGACAAATTTTAGCTACGGTGGACAAGTTTAAGCTTTATTGAAAACTTTTTAGTTGTGGTGAACAAGTTTGAGCATTGTTGGAAAAGTTCTAGCTATGGTGGACAAGTTTTAGCTATGGTGGACTAATTTTAGCTATGGGGGACAAGTTTTACCTATGGTGGACAAGTTTTAGCTCTCCTTGACAAGTTTTAGCTACGGTTGATAAGTTTTAGCTCTATTGGAAAGGTTTTTGCTATGGTGGAAAAGTGTTAGATATCTTGGACAAGTTTTAGCTATAATAGAAAAATTTTAGCACTATTGAATAAGTTTTAGTTATGTTGGAAAAGTTTTAGAACGTTTGGACAAGTTTTATCAATGGTAGAATTTTTAAGCTATGGTGGACAAGTTTTAGCATTGCTAGACAAATTTTAGCTACGGTGGACAAGTTTAAGCTTTATTGGAAACTTTTTAGTTGTGGTGAACAAGTTTGAGCATTGTTGGAAAAGTTCTAGCTATGGTGGACAAGTTTTAGCTATGGTGGAAAACTTTTAGCTGTCTTGAAAAAGTTTTAGCTGTCTTGGACAAGTTTTAGCTATGGTAGAAAAGTTTTAACACTGTTGGACAAGTTTTACTTATGTTGGACATGTTTTAAAACTGTTGGCTAAGTTTTATCAATGGTGGAAAAGTTTTAGCTATGGTGCAACAAGTTTTAGCTATGGTGGACAAGTTTTAGCTAGTGTTCGACAAATTATAGTTATCTTGGACAAGTTTTAGAACTGCTGAAAAAGATTTAGAACTTTTGGACAAGTTTTAGCAATGGTGGAAAATATTTAGCGATAGTTGACAGTTTCAGCATTCTTGGGAATTTTTTAGCTATAGTGGACAAGTTTTAGCTTTATTGGATAAGTTTTAGTTATGGTGGACAAGTTTTAGATATGGTGGACAAAATGTAGCTATAGCGGATAAGGTTTAGCCCTATTGGACAAGTTTAAGCACTGGTGGACAAGTTTTAGCTATGGTGGACTAATTTTAACTATGGTGGATAAGTTTTACCTATGGTGGACAAATTTTAGCTCTGTTGGACAAGTTTTAGCTCTTTTGGACAAATTTTAGCTCTCTTGGAAAAGTTTTAACTATATTTGCCAAGTTTTTCCTATGGTGGAAAAGTTTTAGCTCTCTTTGACAAGTTTTTGCTATGGTGGAAAATTTTTAGCATTGTTGGACAAGTTTTAGTTATGCTGGAAAAGTTTTAGAACGTTTAGACAAGTTTTATCAATGGTGGAAGCTTTTTAGCTATGGTGGAGAAGTTTTAGCATTGGTGGACAAATTTTAGCTCTATTGGAAATTTTGTAGTTGTGGTGAACAAGTTTTAGCATTGTTGGACAAATTTAACTATGGTGGACAAATTTTAGCTATGGTGGACAAGTTTTAGATATGGTGGACAAAATGTAGCTATAGCGGATCAGGTTTAACCCTATTGGACAAGTTTTAGAACAGGTGGACAAGTTTTAGCACTAGTGGAGAAGTTTAGCTATGGTGGAAAGTTTAACCTATGGTGGACAAGTTTCAACTCTCTTGGACAAGTTTTAGCTATTGTGGAAAAGTTTTAGCACTGTTGGACAAATTTTAGTTATTTTAGAAAAGTTTTAGATCTATTGGACAAGTTTTAGCTATCTAAGATAAGTTTTAGCTATGGTGGAAAACTTTTAGCACTGGTGTACAAGTTTTTAGCTATGGTGGACTAATTTTAGCTATGGGGACAAGTTTACCTATGGTGGACAAGTTTTAGCTACGGTTGAAAAGTTTTAGCTCTATTGGAAAGGTTTTTGCTATGGTGGAAAAGTGTTAGATATCTTGGACAAGTTTTAGCTATAATAGAAAAATTTTAGCACTGTTGAATAAGTTTTAGTTATGTTGGAAAAGTTTTAGAACGTTTGGACAAGTTTTATCAATGGTAGAAATTTTGTAGCTATAGTGGATAAGTTTTAGCATTGCTAGACAAATTTTAGCTACGGTGGACAAGTTTAAGCTTGATTGGAAACTTTTTAGTTGTGGTGAACAAGTTTTAGCATTGTTGGAAAACTTTTAGCTATGGTGGACAATTTTTTAGCTATGGTGGACTAATTTTAGCTATGGGGGACAAGTTTTACCTATGGTGGACAAGTTTTAGCTCTCCTTGACAAGTTTTAGCTACGGTGATAAGTTTTAGCTCTATTGGAAAGGTTTTTGCTATGGTGGAAAAGTGTTAGATATCTTGGACAAGTTTTAGCTATAATAGAAAAATTTTAGCACTATTGAATAAGTTTTAGTTATGTTGGAAAAGTTTTAGAACGTTTGGACAAGTTTTGTCAATGGTAGAAATTTTTAAGCTATGGTGGACAAGTTTTAGCATTGCTAGACAAATTTTAGCTACGGTGGACAAGTTTAAGCTTTATTGGAAACTTTTTAGTTGTGGTGAACAAGTTTGAGCATTGTTGGAAAAGTTCTAGCTATGGTGGACAAGTTTTAGCTATGGTGGAAAACTTTTAGCTGTCTTGAAAAAGTTTTAGCTGTCTTGGACAAGTTTTAGCTATGGTAGAAAAGTTTTAACACTGTTGGACAAGTTTTACTTATGTTGGACATGTTTTAAAAACTGTTGGATAAGTTTTATCAATGGTGGAAAAGTTTTTAGCTATGGTGCACAAGTTTTAGCTATGGTGGACAAGTTTTAGCTAGTGTTGGACAAATTATAGTTATGTTGGACAAGTTTTAGAACTGCTGAAAAAGATTTAGAACTTTTGGACAAGTTTTAGCAATGGTGGAAAACATTTAGCTATAGTTGACAAGTTTCAGCATTCTCGGGAATTTTTTAGTTATAGTGGACAAGTTTTAGCTTTATTGGACAAGTTTTAGTTATGGTGGACAAGTTTTAGATATGGTGGACAAAATGAAGCTATAGCGGATAAGGTTTAGCCCTATTGGACAAGTTTAAGCACTGGTGGACAAGTTTTAGCTATGGTGGACTAATTTTAACTATGGTGGATAAGTTTTACCTATGGTGGACAAATTTTAGCTCTCTTGGACAAGTTTTAGCTCTTTTGGACAAATTTTAGCTCTCTTGGACAAGTTTTAGCTATGGTGAAAAAGTTTTAGCACTGTTGGACAAGTTTTAGTTATGTTGGGAAAAGTTTTATATAGCTTCCTCTTGGACAAGTTTTTGCTATGGTGGAAACTTTTAGCATTGTTGGACAAGTTTTAGTTATGTTGGAAAAGTTTTAGAACGTTTAGACAAGTTTTATCAATGGTGGAAGATTTTTAGCTATGGTGGAGAAGTTTTAGCATTGGTGGACAAATTTTAGCTCTATTGGAAATTTTGTAGTTGTGGTGAACAAGTTTTAGCATTGTTGGACAAATTTTAACTATGGTGGACAAGTTTTAGCTATGGTGGACAAGTTTTAGATATGGTGGACAAAATGTAGCTATAGCGGATCAGGTTTAACCCTATTGGACAAGTTTTAGAACAGGTGGACAAGTTTTAGCACTAGTGGAGAAGTTTTAGCTATGGTGGAAAAGTTTAACCTATGGTGGACAAGTTTCAACTCTCTTGGACAAGTTTTAGCTATTGTGGAAAAGTTTTAGCACTGTTGGACAAATTTTTTATTTTAGAAAAGTTTTAGATCTATTGGACAAGTTTTAGCTATGGTGGAAAAGTTTTAGCTATCTAAGATAAGTTTTAGCTATGGTGGAAAACTTTTAGCACTGGTGTACAAGTTTTTAGCTATGGTGGACTAATTTTAGCTATGGGGGACAAGTTTTACCTATGGTGGACAAGTTTTAGCTACGGTTGAAAAGTTTTAACTCTATTGAAAGGTTTTTGCTATGGTGGAAAAGTGTTAGATATCTTGGACAAGTTTTAGCTATAATAGAAAAATTTTAGCACTGTTGAATAAGTTTTAGTTATGTTGGAAAAGTTTTAGAACGTTTGGACAAGTTTTATCAATGGTAGAAATTTTGTAGCTATAGTGGATAAGTTTTAGCATTGCTAGACAAATTTTAGCTACGGTGGACAAGTTTAAGCTTTATTGGAAACTTTTTAGTTGTGGTGAACAAGTTTTAGCATTGTTGGAAAACTTTTAGCTATGGTTGACTAATTTTAGCTATGGGGGACAAGTTTTACCTATGGTGGACAAGTTTTAGCTCTCCTTGACAAGTTTTAGCTACGGTTGATAAGTTTTAGTTCTATTGGAAAGGTTTTTGCTATGGTGGAAAAGTGTTAGATATCTTGGACAAGTTTTAGCTATAATAGAAAAATTTTAGCACTGTTGAATAAGTTTTAGTTATGTTGGAAAAGTTTTAGAACGTTTGGACAAGTTTTATCAATGGTAGAAATTTTGTAGCTATAGTGGACAAGTTTTAGCATTGCTAGAAAAATTTTAGCTACGGTGGACAAGTTTAAGCTTTATTGGAAACTTTTTAGTTGTGGTGAACAAGTTTTAGCATTGTTGGAAAAGTTCTACGTATGGTGGACAAGTTTTTAGCTATGGTGGACTAATTTTAGCTATGGGGACAAGTTTTACCTACGGTGGACAAGTTTTAGCATTGCTAGACAAATTTTAGCTACGGTGGACAAGTTTAAGCTTTATTGGAAACTTTTAGTTGTGGTGAACAAGTTTTAGCATTGTTGGAAAACTTTTAGCTATGGTGGACAACTTTTTAGCTATGGTGGACTAATTTTAGCTATGGGGACAAGTTTTACCTATGGTGGACAAGTTTTAGCTCTCCTTGACAAGTTTTAGCTACGGTTGATAAGTTTTAGCTCTATTGGAAAGGTTTTTGCTATGGTGGAAAAGTGTTAGATATCTTGGACAAGTTTTAGCTATAATAGAAAAATTTTAGCACTATTGAATAAGTTTTAGTTATGTTGGAAAAGTTTTAGAACGTTTGGACAAGTTTTATCAATGGTAGAAATTTTGTAGCTATAGTGGATAAGTTTTAGCATTGCTAGACAAATTTTAGCTACGGTGGACAAGTTTAAGCTTTATTGGAAACTTTTTAGTTGTGGTGAACAAGTTTTAGCATCGTTGGAAAACTTTTAGCTATGGTGGACAAGTTTTTAGCTATGGTGGACTAATTTTAGCTATGGGGGACAAGTTTTACCTATGGTGGACAAGTTTTAGCTCTCCTTGACAAGTTTTAGCTACGGTTGATAAGTTTTAGCTCTATTGGAAAGGTTTTTGCTATGGTGGAAAAGTGTTAGATATCTTGGACAAGTTTTAGCTATAATAGAAAAATTTTAGCACTATTGAATAAGTTTTAGTTATGTTGGAAAAGTTTTAGAACGTTTGGACAAGTTTTATCAATGGTAGAAATTTTGTAGCTATAGTGGATAAGTTTTAGCATTGCTAGACAAATTTTAGCTACGGTGGACAAGTTTAAGCTTTATTGGAAACTTTTTAGTTGTGGTGAACAAGTTTTAGCATTGTTGGAAAACTTTTAGCTATGGTGGACAAGTTTTTAGCTATGGTGGACTAATTTTAGCTATGGGGGACAAGTTTTACCTATGGTGGACAAGTTTTAGCTCTCCTTGACAAGTTTTAGCTACGATTGATAAGTTTTAGCTCTATTGGAAAGGTTTTTGCTATGGTGGAAAAGTGTTAGATATCTTGGACAAGTTTTAGCTATAATAGAAA
>FPAK01000038.1:0-57876 GCA_900116095.1 Euclidium syriacum | reverse complement strand
TAAGTTTGACAAGTTTTTTCTCTAGTGCCACACATTATAGTTTATGGTACACAATTTTTGAGGTAAGTTTGATAACTTTTACCTCTAGTGCCAAAGTTACACCTATGTACAAAAGTTTTAGCTAAGTTTGAAAATTTAGCTAAGTTTTACAAGTTTTGCTCTGGTGCCAAACATTTAGTTATGGTAAAGAAGTTTAAGGTAAGTTCGATAACTTTTACCTCTACTGCCAAAGTTTTAGCTTTTGTGAACAAATGTTAGCTAAGTTTGACAAGTTTTAGCTATGGTGCACAAGTGTTAGCTAATTTTTACAAGGTTTAGCTCTAGTGGCGACATTAAGCTGTTTTGCACAAGTTTTGGTAAATTTGACAAGTTTTTTCTCTAGTGCCAAAGTTATAGCTACGGTGTATAAGTTTTAGCTAAGTGTAACAAGTTTTCGCTGTGGTGGAAATATTTAGCTATGGTGCATAAGTTTAAGCTAAGTTTCACAACTTTAGCTAAGTTTTACAAGTTTTAGCTCTGGTGCCAAACATTTAGTTATGGTACACAAGTTTGAGGTAAGTTTGATAACTTTTACCTCTAGTGCCAAAGTTACACCTATGTACAAAAGTTTTAGCTAAGTTTGATAATTTTAGCTGTGGTGCGAAATATTTAGCTATGGTGCATAAGTTAAGCTAAGTCACAAGTTTAGCTAGTTTTACAAGTTTTAGCTCTGGTGCCAAACAGTTAGTTATGGTAAAGAAGTTTAAGGTAAGTTCGATAACTTTTACCTCTAGTGCCAAAGTTTTAGCTATTGTGAACATATGTTAGCTAAGTTTGACATGTTTTAGCTATGGTGCACAAGTGTTAGCTAATTTTTACAAGGTTTAGCTCTAGTGGCGACATTAAGCTATTGCACACGCTTTGGTAAGTTTGACAAGTTTTTTCTCTAGTGCCAAAGTTATAGCTACGGTGTACAAGTTTTAGCTAAGTGTGAAAGTTTTCGCTGTGGTGCGAAATATTTAGCTATGGTGCATAAGTTTAAGCTAAGTTTCACAACTTTAGCTATGTTTTACAAGTTTTAGCTCTGGTGCCAAACATTTAGTTATGGTACACAAGTTTGAGGTAAGTTTGATAACTTTACCTCTAGTGCCAAAGTTACACCTATGTACAAAAGTTTTAGCTAAGTTTGATAAATTTAGCTGTGGTGCGAAATATTTAGCTATGGTGCATAAGTTTAAGCTAAGTTTCACAAGTTTCTAAGCTTCTCTGGTGCCAAACAGTTAGTTATGGTAAAGAAGTTTAAGGTAAGTTCGATAACTTTTACCTCTAGTGCCAAAGTTTTAGCTATTGTGAACTATGTTAGCTAAGTTTGACATGTTTTAGCTATGGTGCACAAGTGTTAGCTAATTTTTACAAGGTTTAGCTCTAGTGGCGACATTAAGCTGTTGCACACGCTTTTGGTAAGTTTGACAAGTTTTTCTCTAGTGCCAAAGTTATAGCTACGGTGTACAAGTTTTAGCTAAGTGTGACAAGTTTTCGCTGTGGTGCGAAATATTTAGCTATGGTGCATAAGTTTAAGCTAAGTTTCACAACTTTAGCTATGTTTTACAAGTTTTAGCTCTGGTGCCAAACATTTAGTTATGGTACACAAGTTTGAGGTAAGTTTGATAACATTTACCTCTAGTGCCAAAGTTACACCTATGTACAAAAGTTTTAGCTAAGTTTTGATAAAATTTTGGCTATGAAGCGAAATATTTAGCTATGGTGCATAAGTTGAAGCTAAGTTGTCACAAGTTTTAGCTAAGTTTTACAAGTTTTAGCTCTGGTGCCAAACAGTTAGTTATGGTAAAGAAATTTAAGGTAAGTTCGATAACTTTTACCTCTAGTGCCAAAGTTTTAGCTATTGTGAACAATGTTAGCTCAGTTTGACATGTTTTAGCTATGGTGCACAAGTGTTAGTTAATTTTTACAAGGTTTTAGCTCTAGTGGCGACATTAAGCTGTTTTGCACAAGTTTTGGTAAGTTTGACAAGTTTTTTTCTCTAGTGCCAAAGTTATAGCTACGGTGTATAAGTTTTAGCTAAGTGTAACAAGTTTTCGCTGTGGTGCGAAATATTTAGCTATGGTGCATAAGTTTAAGCTAAGTTTCACAACTTTAGCTAAGTTTTTACAAGTTTTAGCTCTGGTGCCAAACATTTAGTTATGGTACACAAGTTTGAGGTAAGTTTGATAACTTTTACCTCTAGTGCCAAAGTTACACCTATGTACAAAAGTTTTAGCTAAGTTTGATAAATTTTAGCTGTGGTGCGAAATATTTAGCTATGGTGCATAAGTTTAAGCTAAGTTTCACAAGTTTTAGCTCTGGTGCCAAACAGTTAGTTATGGTAAAGAAGTTTAAGGTAAGTTCGATAACTTTTACCTCTAGTGCCAAAGTTTTAGCTATTGTGAACATATGTTAGCTAAGTTTGACATGTTTTAGCTATGGTGCACAAGTGTTAGCTAATTTTTACAAGGTTTAGCTCTAGTGGCGACATTAAGCTATTGTACACACGCTTTGGTAAGTTTGACAAGTTTTTTTCTCTAGTGCCAAAGTTATAGCTACGGTGTACAAGTTTTAGCTAAGTGTGACAAGTTTTCGCTGTGGTGCGAAATATTTAGCTATGGTGCATAAGTTTAAGCTAAGTTTCACAACTTTAGCTATGTTTTACAAGTTTTTAGCTCTGGTGCCAAACATTTAGTTATGGTACACAACTTTGAGGTAAGTTTGATAACATTTACCTCTAGTGCCAAAGTTACACCTATGTACAAAAGTTTTAGCTAAGTTTGATAAAATTTGGCTATGAAGCGAAATATTTAGCTATGGTGCATAAGTTGAAGCTAAGTTTCACAAGTTTTAGCTAAGTTTTACAAGTTTTAGCTCTGGGTGCCAAAACAGTTAGTTATGGTAAAAGAAATTTAAGGTAAGTTCGATAACTTTTACCTCTAGTGCCAAAGTTTTAGCTATTGTGAACAAATGTTAGCTCAGTTTGACATGTTTTAGCTATGGTGCACAAATGTTAGTTAATTTTTACAAGGTTTAGCTCTAGTGGCGACATTAAAGCTTTTTGCACAAGTTTTGGTAAGTTTGACAAGTTTTTTCTCTAGTGCCACACATTTAAGTTATGGTAGCACAAGTTTGAGGTAAAGTTGATAACTTTTACGCTCTAGTGCCAAAGTTTAACCTATGTACAAAGTTTTAGCTAAGTTTGATAATTTGCTAAGTTTTACAAGTTTTGGCTCTGGTGCCAAACATTTAGTTATGGTAAAGAAGTTTAAGGTAAGTTCGATAACTTTTACCTCTACTGCCAAAGTTTTAGCTTTGTGAACAAATGTTAGCTAAGTTTGACAAGTTTTAGCTATGGTGCACAAGTGTTAGCTAATTTTTACAAGGTTTAGTTCTAGTGGCGACATTAAGCTGTTTTGCACAAGTTTTGGTAAATTTGACAAGTTTTTTCTCTAGTGCCAAAGTTATAGCTACGGTGTATAAGTTTTAGCTAAGTGTAACAAGTTTTCGCTGTGGTGCGAAATATTTAGCTATGGTGCATAAGTTTAAGCTAAGTTTCACAACTTTAGCTATGTTTTACAAGTTTTATCTCTGGTGCCAAACATTTAGTTATGGTACACAAGTTTGAGGTAAGTTTGATAACTTTTACCTCTAGTGCCAAAGTTACACCTATGTACAAAAGTTTTAGCTAAGTTTGATAAATTTTAGCTGTGGTGCGAAATATTTAGCTGTGGTGCATAAGTTTAAGGTAAGTTTCACAAGTTTTAGCTAAGTTTTACAAGTTTTAGCTCTGGTGCCAAACAGTTAGTTATGGTAAAGAAATTTAAGGTAAGTTCGATAACTTTTACCTCTAGTGCCAAAGTTTTAGCTATTGTGAACATATGTTAGCTAAGTTTGACATGTTTTAGCTATGGTGCACAAGTGTTAGCTAATTTTTACAAGGTTTAGCTCTAGTGGCGACATTAAGCTATTGTGCACACGCTTTGGTAAGTTTGACAAGTTTTTTCTCTAGTGCCAAAGTTATAGCTACGGTGTACAAGTTTTAGCTAAGTGTGACAAGTTTTCGCTGTGGTGCGAAATATTTAGCTATGGTGCATAAGTTTAAGCTAAGTTTCACAACTTTAGCTATGTTTTACAAGTTTTAGCTCTGGTGCCAAACATTTAGTTATGGTACACAAGTTTGAGGTAAGTTTGATAACTTTTACCTCTAGTGCCAAAGTTACACTATGTACAAAAGTTTTAGCTAAGTTTGATAAATTTTTTGCTGTGGTGCGAAATATTTAGCTATGGTGCATAAGTTTAAGCTTTAAGTTTTAGCTAAGTTTACAAGTTTTAGCTCTGGTGCCAAACAGTTAGTTATGGTAAAGAAGTTTAAGGTAAGTTCGATAACTTTTACCTCTAGTGCCAAAGTTTTAGCTATTGTGAACAATGTTAGCTAAGTTTGACAGTTTTAGCTATGGTGCACAAGTGGTTAGCTAATTTTTACAAGGTTTAGCTCTAGTGGCGACATTAAGCTATTTGTGCACAAGCTTTGGTAAGTTTGACAAGTTTTTTCTCTAGTGCCAAAGTTATAGCTACGGTGTACAAGTTTTAGCTAAGTGTGACAAGTTTTCGCTGTGGTGCGAAATATTTAGCTATCGTGCATAAGTTTAAGCTAAATTTCACAACTTTAGCTAAGTTTTACAAGTTTTAGCTCTGGTGCCAAACATTTAGTTATGGTACACAAGTTTGAGGTAAGTTTGATAACTTTTACCTCTAGTGCCAAAGTTACAATCTATGTACAAAAGTTTTAGCTAAGTTTGATAAATTTTTGCTGTGGTGCGAAATATTTAGCTATGGTGCATAAGTTTAAGCTAAGTTTCACAAAGTTTTAGCTCTGGTGCCAAACAGTTAGTTATGGTAAAGAAGTTTAAGGTAAGTTCGATAACTTTTACCTCTAGTGCCAAAGTTTTAGCTATTGTGAACATATGTTAGCTAAGTTTGACATGTTTTAGCTATGGTGCACAAGTGTTAGCTATTTTTACAAGGTTTAGCTCTAGTGGCGACATTAAGCTATTGTGCACACGCTTTGGTAAGTTTGACAAGTTTTTTCTCTAGTGCCAAAGTTATAGCTACGGTGTACAAGTTTTAGCTAAGTGTGACAAGTTTTCGCTGTGGTGCGAAATATTTAGCTATGTGCATAAGTTTAAGCTAAGTTGCACAACTTTAGCTATGTTTTACAAGTTTTAGCTCTGGTGCCAAACATTTAGTTATGGTACACAAGTTTGAGGTAAGTTCGATAACTTTTACCTCTAGTGCCAAAGTTACACCTATGTACAAAAGTTTTAGCTAAGTTTGATAAATTTTAGCTGTGGTGCGAAATATTTAGCTATGGTGCATAAGTTTAAGCTAAGTTCACAAGTTTTTAGCTGCTTGGTGCCAAACAGTTAGTTATGGTAAAGAAGTTTAAGGTAAGTTCGATAACTTTTACCTCTAGTGCCAAAGTTTTAGCTATTGTGAACGTATGTTAGCTAAGTTTGACATGTTTTAGCTATGGTGCACAAGTGTTAGCTAATTTTTACAAGGTTTAGCTCTAGTGGCGACATTAAGCTATTGTACACACGCTTTGGTAAGTTTGACAAGTTTTTTCTCTAGTGCCAAAGTTATAGCTACGGTGTACAAGTTTTAGCTAAGTGTGACAAGTTTTCGCTGTGGTGCGAAATATTTAGCTATGGTGCATAAGTTTAAGCTAAGTTTCACAACTTTAGCTATGTTTTACAAGTTTTAGCTCTGGTGCCAAACATTTAGTTATGGTACACAAGTTTGAGGTAAGTTTGATAACATTTACCTCTAGTGCCAAAGTTACACCTATGTACAAAAGTTTTAGCTAAGTTTGATAAAATTTGGCTATGAAGCGAAATATTTAGCTATGAAGCGAAATATTTAGCTATGGTGCATAAGTTGAAGCTAAGTTTCACAAGTTTTAGCTAAGTTTTACAAGTTTTAGCTCTGGTGCCAAACAGTTAGTTATGGTAAAGAAATTTAAGGTAAGTTCGATAACTTTTACCTCTAGTGCCAAAGTTTTAGCTATTGTGAACATATGTTAGCTAAGTTTTGACATGTTTTAGCTATGGTGCACAAGTGTTAGCTAATTTTTACAAGGTTTAGCTCTAGTGGCGACATTAAGCTATTGTGCACAGGCTTTGGTAAGTTTGACAAGTTTTTTCTCTAGTGCCAAAGTTATAGCTACGGTGTACAAGTTTTAGCTAAGTGTGACAAGTTTTCGCTGTGGTGCGAAATATTTAGCTATGGTGCATAAGTTTAAGCTAAGTTTCACAACTTTAGCTATGTTTTACAAGTTTTAGCTCTGGTGCCAAACATTTAGTTATGGTACACAAGTTTGAGGTAAGTTTGATAACTTTACCTCTAGTGCCAAAGTTACACCTATGTACAAAAGTTTTAGCTAAGTTTGATAAATTTAGCTATGGTGCGAAATATTTAGCTATGGTGCATAAGTTTAAGCTAAGTTTCACAAGTTTTAGCTAAGTTTTACAAGTTTTAGCTCTGGTGCCAAACAGTTAGTTATGGTAAAGAAATTTAACGTAAGTTCGATAACTTTTACCTCTAGTGCCAAAGTTTTAGCTATTGTGAACAAATGTTAGCTAAGTTTGACAAGTTTTAGCTATGGTGCACAAGTGTTAGCTAATTTTTACAAGGTTTAGCTCTAGTGGCGACATTAAGCTATTGTGCAAAGGTTTGGTAAGTTTGACAAGTTTTTTCTCTAGTGCCAAAGTTATAGCTACGGTGTATAAGTTTTAGCTAAGTGTGACAAGTTTTCGCTGTGGTGCGAAATATTTAGCTATGGTGCATAAGTTTAAGCTAAGTTTCACAACTTTAGCTAAGTTTTACAAGTTTTAGCTCTGGTGCCAAACATTTAGTTATGGTACACAAGTTTGAGGTAAGTTTGTTAACTTTTACCTCTAGTGCCAAAGTTACACCTATGTACAAAAGTTTTAGCTAAGTTTGATAAAATTTAGCTATGGTGCGAAATGTTTAGCTTGGTGCATAAGTTTAAGCTAAGTTTCACAAGTTTTAGGTAGTTTTACAGTTTTTAGTCTGGTGCCAAACAGTTAGTTATGGTAAAGAATTTAAGGTAAGTTCGATAACTTTTACCTCTAGTGCCAAAGTTTTAGCTATTGTGAACATATGTTAGCTAAGTTTGACATGTTTTAGCTATGGTGCACAAGTGTTAGCTAATTTTTACAAGGTTTAGCTCTAGTGGCGACATTAAGCTATTGTGCACACGCTTTGGTAAGTTTGACAAGTTTTTTCTCTAGTGCCAAAGTTATAGCTACGGTGTACAAGTTTTAGCTAAGTGTGACAAGTTTTCGCTGTGGTGCGAAATATTTAGCTATGGTGCATAAGTTTAAGCTAAGTTTCACAACTTTAGCTATGTTTTACAAGTTTTAGCTCTGGTGCCAAACATTTAGTTATGGTACACAAGTTTGAGGTAAGTTCGATAACTTTTACCTCTAGTGCAAAGTTACACCTATGTACAAAAGTTTTAGCTAAGTTTGATAAAATTTAGCTATGGTGCGATATATTTAGCTATGGTGCATAAGTTGAAGCTAAGTTTCACAAGTTTTAGCTAAGATTTACAATTTTAGCTCTGGTGCCAAACAGTTAGTTATGGTAAAGTTTAAGGTAAGTTCGATAACTTTTACCTCTAGTGCCAAAGTTTTAGCTATTGTGAACATAATGTTAGCTAAGTTTGACAAGTTTTTAGCTATGGTGCACAATGTTAGCTAATTTTTACAAGGTTTAGCTCTAGTGGCGACATTAAGCTATTGTGCACAACGCTTTGGTAAGTTTGACAAGTTTTTTTCTCTAGTGCCAAAGTTATAGCTACGGTGTACAAGTTTTAGCTAAGTGTGACAATTTTCGCTGTGGTGCGAAATATTTAGCTATGGTGCATAAGTTTAAGCTAAGTTTCACAACTTTAGCTATGTTTTACAAGTTTTAGCTCTGGTGCCAAACATTTAGTTATGGTACACAAGTTTGAGGTAAGTTTCGATAACTTTTACCTCTAGTGCAAAGTTACACCTATGTACAAAAGTTTTAGCTAAGTTTGATAAAATTTAGCTATGGTGCGAAATATTTAGCTATGGTGCATAAGTTGAAGCTAAGTTTCACAAGTTTTAGCTAATTTTACAAGTTTTAGCTCTGGTGCCAAACAGTTAGTTATGGTAAAGAAATTTAAGGTAAGTTCGATAACTTTTACCTCTAGTGCCAAAGTTTTAGCTATTGTGAACATATGTTAGCTAAGTTTGACATGTTTTAGCTATGGTGCACAAGTGTTAGCTAATTTTTACAAGGTTTAGCTCTAGTGGCGACATTAAGCTATTGTGCACACGCTTTGGTCAGTTTGACAAGTTTTTTCTCTAGTGCCAAAGTTATAGCTACGGTGTACAAGTTTTAGCTAAGTGTGACAAGTTTTCGCTGTGGTGCGAAATATTTAGCTATGGTGCATAAGTTTAAGCTAAGTTTCACAACTTTAGCTATGTTTTACAAGTTTTAGCTCTGGTGCCAAACATTTAGTTATGGTACACAAGTTTGAGGTAAGTTCGATAACTTTTACCTCTAGTGCCAAATTTTAAGCTATTGTGAACAAATGTTAGCTAAGTTTGACAAGTTTTAGCTATGGTGCACAAGTGTTAGCTAATTTTTACAAGGTTTAGCTCTAGTGGCGACATTAAGCTATTGCGCACAAGCTTTGGTAAGTTTGACAAGTTTTTTCTCTAGTGCCTAAAGTTATAGCTACGGTGTACAAGTTTTAGCTAAGTGTGACAATTTTCGCTGTGGTGCGAAATATTTAGCTATGGTGCATAAGTTTAAGCTAAGTTTCACAACTTTAGCTATGTTTTACAAGTTTTAGCTCTGGTGCCAAACATTTAGTTATGGTACACAAGTTTGAGGTAAGTTCGATAACTTTTACCTCTAGTGCCAAAGTTACACCTATGTACAAAAGTTTTAGCTAAGTTTGATAAATTTTAGCTGTGGTGCGAAATATTTAGCTATGGTGCATAAGTTAAGCTAAGTTTCACAAGTTTTAGCTAAGTTTACAAGTTTTAGCTCTGGTGCCAAACAGTTAGTTATGGTAAAGAAGTTTAAGGTAAGTTCGATAACTTTTACCTCTAGTGCCAAAGTTTTAGCTATTGTGAACATATGTTAGCTAAGTTTGACATGTTTTAGCTATGGTGCACAAGTGTTAGCTAATTTTTACAAGGTTTTAGCTCTAGTGGCGACATTAAGCTATTGTGCACAAGCTTTTGGTAAGTTTGACAAGTTTTTTCTCTAGTGCCAAAGTTATAGCTACGGTGTACAAGTTTTAGCTAAGTGTGACAGTTTCGCTGTGGTGCGAAATATTTAGCTATGGTGCATAAGTTTAAGCTAAGTTTCACAACTTTAGCTATGTTTTACAAGTTTTAGCTCTGGTGCCAAACATTTAGTTATGGTACACAAGTTTGAGGTAAGTTTCGATAACTTTTACCTCTAGTGCCAAAGTTACACCTATGTACAAAGTTTTAGCTAAGTTTGATAAAATTTAGCTATGGTGCGATATATTTAGCTATGGTGCATAAGTTGAAGCTAAGTTTCACAAGTTTTAGCTAAGTTTTTACAAGTTTTAGCTCTGGTGCCAAACAGTTAGTTATGGTAAAGAATTTAAGGTAAGTTCGATAACTTTTACCTCTAGTGCCAAAGTTTTAGCTATTGTGAACATATGTTAGTAAGTTTGAATGTTTTAGCTATGGTGCAAGTGTTAGCTAATTTTTACAAGGTTTAGCTCTAGTGGCGACATTAAGCTATTGTGCACACGCTTTGGTAAGTTTGACAATTTTTTCTCTAGTGCCAAGTTATAGCTACGGTGTATAAGTTTTAGCTAAGTGTACAAGTTTTCGCTTGGTGCGAAATATTTAGCTATGGTGCATAAGTTTAAGCTAAGTTCACAACTTTAGCTATGTTTTATTTTAGCTTGTCCAAACATTATTATGTAAAAGTTTGAGGTAAGTTCATAACTTTTACTCTAGTGCCAATTTAGCTATTGTGAAAAATTTAGCTAAGTTTGACAAGTTTTAGCTATGGTGCACAAGTGTTAGCTAATTTTTACAAGGTTTAGCTCTAGTGGCGACATTAAGCTATTGTGCACAAGCTTTGGTAAGTTTGACAAGTTTTTTCTCTAGTGCCAAAGTTATAGCTACGGTGTACAAGTTTTAGCTAAGTGTGACAAGTTTTCGCTGTGGTGCGAAATATTTAGCTATGGTGCATAAGTTTAAGCTAAGTTTCACAACTTTAGCTAAGTTTTACAAGTTTTAGCTCTGGTGCAAACATTTAGTTATGGTACACAAGTTTGAGGTAAGTTCGATAACTTTACCTCTAGTGCCAAAGTTACACCTATGTACAAAGTTTTAGCTAAGTTTGATAAAATTTAGCTATGGTGCGATATATTTAGCTATGGTGCATAAGTTGAAGCTAAGTTTCACAAGTTTTAGCTAGTTTTACAAGTTTTAGCTCTGGTGCCAAACAGTTCGTTATGGTAAAGAATTTAAGGTAAGTTCGATAACTTTTACCTCTAGTGCCAAAGTTTTAGCTATTGTGAACATATGTTAGCTAAGTTTGACATGTTTAGCTATGGTGCACAATTGTTAGCTAATTTTTACAAGGTTTAGCTCTAGTGGCGACATTAAGCTATTGTGCACACGCTTTGGTAAGTTTGACAAGTTTTTTCTCTAGTGCCAAAGTTATAGCTACGGTGTACAAGTTTTAGCTAAGTGTGACAAGTTTTCGCTGTGGTGCGAAATATTTAGCTATGGTGCATAAGTTTAAGCTAAGTTTCACAACTTTAGCTATGTTTTACAAGTTTTAGCTCTGGTGCCAAACATTTAGTTATGGTACACAAGTTTGAGGTAAGTTTGATAACTTTTACCTCTAGTGCCAAAGTTACACCTATGTACAAAAGTTTTAGCTAAGTTTGATAAAATTTAGCTATGGTGCGAAATATTTAGCTATGGTGCATAAGTTAAGCTATGTTTCACAAGTTTTAGCTAAGTTTACAAGTTTTAGCTCTGGTGCCAAACAGTTCGTTATGGTAAAGAAATTTAAGGTAAGTTCGATAACTTTTACCTCTAGTGCCAAAGTTTTAGCTATTGTGACATATATGTTAGCTAAGTTTGACATGTTTTAGCTATGGTGCACAATTGTTAGCTAAGTTTTACAAGGTTTAGCTCTAGTGGCGACATTAAGCTATTGTGCAAAGGCTTTGGTAAGTTTGACAAGTTTTTTCTCTAGTGCCAAAGTTATAGCTACGGTGTATAAGTTTTAGATAAGTGTAACAAGTTTTCGCTGTGGTGCGAAATATTTAGCTATGGTGCATAACTTTAAGCTAAGTTTCACAACTTTAGCTAAGTTTTACAAGTTTTAGCTCTGGTGCCAAACATTTAATTATGGTACACAAGTTTGAGGTAAGTTTGTTAACTTTTACCTCTAGTGCCAAAGTTACACCTATGTACAAAAGTTTTAGCTAAGTTTGATAAAATTTAGCTATGGTGCGAAATGTTTAGCTTTGGTGCATAAGTTTAAGCTAAGTTTCACAAAGTTTTAGGTATGTTTTACAAGTTTTAGATCTGGTGCCAAACAGTTAGTTATGGTAAAGAAATTTAAGGTAAGTTCGATAACTTTTACCTCTAGTGCCAAAGTTTTAGCTATTGTGAACATATGTTAGCTAAGTTTGACATGTTTTAGCTATGGTGCACAAGTGTTAGCTAATTTTTACAAGGTTTAGCTCTAGTGGCGACATTAAGCTATTGTGCACACGCTTTGGTAAGTTTGACAAGGTTTTTCTCTAGTGCCAAAGTTATAGCTACGGTGTACAAGTTTTAGCTAAGTGTGACAAGTTTTCGCTGTGGTGCGAAATATTTAGCTATGGCGCATAAGTTTAAGCTAAGTTTACAACTTTAGCTATGTTTTACAAGTTTTAGCTCTGGTGCCAAACATTTAGTTATGGTACACAAGTTTGAGGTAAGTTCGATAACTTTTACCTCTAGTGCCAAAGTTACACCTATGTACAAAAGTTTTAGCTAAGTTTGATAAAATTTAGCTATGGTGCGATATATTTAGCTATGGTGCATAAGTTGAAGCTAAGTTTCACAAGTTTTAGCTAAGATTTACAAGTTTTAGCTCTGGTGCCAAACAGTTAGTTATGGTAAAGAATTTAAGGTAAGTTCGATAACTTTTACCTCTAGTGCCAAAGTTTTAGCTATTGTGAACATATGTTAGCTAAGTTTGACATGTTTTAGCTATGGTGCACAATTGTTAGCTAATTTTTACAAGGTTTAGCTCTAGTGGCGACATTAAGCTATTGTGCACACGCTTTGGTAAGTTTGACAAGTTTTTTCTCTAGTGCCAAAGTTATAGCTACGGTGTACAAGTTTTAGCTAAGTGTGACAAGTTTTCGCTGTGGTGCGAAATATTTAGCTATGGTGCATAAGTTTAAGCTAAGTTTCACAACTTTAGCTATGTTTTACAATTTTTAGCTCTGGTGCCAAACATTTAGTTATGGTACACAAGTTTGAGGTAAGTTCGATAACTTTTACCTCTAGTGCCAAAGTTACACCTATGTACAAAAGTTTTAGCTAAGTTTGATAAAATTTAGCTATGGTGCGATATATTTAGCTATGGTGCATAAGTTAAGCTAAGTTTCACAAGTTTAGCTAAGTTTTACAAGTTTAGCTCTGGTGCCAAACAGTTAGTTATGGTAAAGAAATTTAAGGTAAGTTCGATAACTTTTACCTCTAGTGCCAAAGTTTTAGCTATTGTGAACATATGTTAGCTAAGTTTGACATGTTTTAGCTATGGTGCACAAGTGTTAGCTAATTTTTACAAGGTTTAGCTCTAGTGGCGACATTAAGCTATTGTGCACACGCTTTGGTCAGTTTGACAAGTTTTTTCTCTAGTGCCAAAGTTATAGCTACGGTGTACAAGTTTTAGCTAAGTGTGACAAGTTTTCGCTGTGGTGCGAAATATTTAGCTATGGTGCATAAGTTTAAGCTAAGTTTCACAACTTTAGCTATGTTTTTAGTTTAGCTTTTCAAATTAGTTTGTAAACAAGTTTTGAGTACAGTTGGTCGAAGTCTAACTTTTACCTCTAGTGCCAATTTTAGCTATTGTGAACAAATGTTAGCTAAGTTTGACAAGTTTTAGCTATGGTGCACAAGTGTTAGCTAATTTTACAAGGTTTAGCTCTAGTGGCGACATTAAGCTATTGTGCACAAGCTTTGGTAAGTTTGACAAGTTTTTTCCTAGTGCTAAAGTTATAGCTACGGTGTACAAGTTTTAGCTAAGTGTGACAAGTTTTCGCTGTGGTGCGACATATTTAGCTATGGTGCATAAGTTTAAGCTAAGTTTCACAAGTTTCGCTAAGTTTTACAAGTTTTAGCTCTGGTGCCAAACATTTAGTTATGGTAAAGAAGTTTAAGGCAAGTTCGATAACTATTACCTCTAGTGCCAAAGTTACACCTATGTACAAAAGTTTTAGCTAAGTTTGATAAATTTTAGCTGTGGTGCGAAATATTTAGCTATGGTGCATAAGTTTAAGCTAAGTTTCAAAAGTTTTAGCTCTGGTGCCAAACAGTTAGTTATGGTAAAGAAGTTTAAGGTAAGTTCGATAACTTTTACCTCTAGTGCCAAAGTTTTAGCTATTGTGAACATATGTTAGCTAAGTTTGACATGTTTTAGCTATGGTGCACAAGTGTTAGCTAATTTTTACAAGGTTTAGCTCTAGTGGCGACATTAAGCTATTGTGCACACGCTTTGGTAAGTTTGACAAGTTTTTTCTCTAGTGCCAAAGTTATAGCTACGGTGTACAAGTTTTAGCTAAGTGTGACATGTTTTCGCTGTGGTGCGAAATATTTAGCTATGGTGCATAAGTTTAAGCTAAGTTTCACAACTTTAGCTATGTTTTACAAGTTTTAGCTCTGGTGCCAAACATTTAGTTATGGTACACAAGTTTGAGGTAAGTTCGATAACTTTTACCTCTAGTGCCAAAGTTACACCTATGTACAAAAGTTTTAGCTAAGTTTGATAAAATTTAGCTATGGTGCGATATATTTTAGCTATGGTGCATAAGTTGAAGCTAAGTTTCACAAGTTTTAGCTAAGTTTTACAAGTTTTAGCTTTGGTGCCAAACAGTTAGTTAAGGTAAAGAAATTTAAGGTAAGTTCGATAACTTTTACCTCTAGTGCCAAAGTTTTAGCTATTGTGAACATATGTTAGTTAAGTTTGACATGTTTTAGCTATGGTGCACAAGTGTTAGCTAATTTTTACAAGGTTTAGCTCTAGTGGCGACATTAAGCTATTGTGCACACGCTTTGGTAAGTTTGACAAGTTTTTTCTCTAGTGCCAAAGTTATAGCTACGGTGTATAAGTTTTAGCTAAGTGTCACAAGTTTTCGCTGTGGTGCGAAATATTTAGCTATGGTGCATAAGTTTAAGCTAAGTTTCACAACTTTAGCTATGTTTCATAAGTTTTAGCTCTGGCTCCAAACATTAGTTATGGTAAACAAGTTTGAGGTAAGTTCGATAACTTTTACCTCTAGTGCCAAATTTTAGCTATTGTGAACAAATGTTAGCTAAGTTTGACAAGTTTTAGCTATGGTGCACAAGTGTTAGCTAATTTTTACAAGGTTTAGCTCTAGTGGCGACATTAAGCTATTGTGCACAAGCTTTGGTAAGTTTGACAAGTTTTTTCCCTAGTGCTAAAGTTATAGCTACGGTGTACAAGTTTTAGCTAAGTGTGACAAGTTTTCGCTGTGGTGCGACATATTTAGCTATGGTGCATAAGTTTAAGCTAAGTTTCACAAGTTTTCGCTAAGTTTTACAAGTTTTAGCTCTGGTGCCAAACATTTAGTTATGGTAAAGAAGTTTAAGGCAAGTTCGATAACTTTTACCTCTAGTGCCAAAGTTACACCTATGTACAAAAGTTTTAGCTAAGTTTGATAAATTTTAGCTGTGGTGCGAAATATTTAGCTATGGTGCATAAGTTTAAGCTAAGTTTCAAAAGTTTTAGCTCTGGTGCCAAACAGTTAGTTATGGTAAAGAAGTTTAAGGTAAGTTCGATAACTTTTACCTCTAGTGCCAAAGTTTTAGCTATTGTGAACATATGTTAGCTAAGTTTGACATGTTTTAGCTATGGTGCACAAGTGTTAGCTAGTTTTTACAAGGTTTAGCTCTAGTGGCGACATTAAGCTATTGTGCACACGCTTTGGTAAGTTTGACAAGTTTTTTCTCTAGTGCCAAAGTTATAGCTACGGTGTACAAGTTTTAGCTAAGTGTGACATGTTTTCGCTGTGGTGCGAAATATTTAGCTATGGTGCATAAGTTTAAGCTAAGTTTCACAACTTTAGCTAAGTTTTACAAGTTTTAGCTCTGGTGCCAAACATTTAGTTATGGTACACAAGTTTGAGGTAAGTTTGATAACTTTTACCTCTAGTGCCAAAGTTACACCTATGTACAAAAGTTTTAGCTAAGTTTGATAAATTTTAGCTGTGGTGCGAAATATTTAGCTATGGTGCATAAGTTTAAGCTAAGTTTCACAACTTTTAGCTCTGGTGCCAAACAGATAGTTATGGTAAAGAAGTTTAAGGTAAGTTCGATAAATTTTTCCTCTAGTACCAAAGTTTTAGCCATTGTGAACAAATGTTAGCTAAGTTTGACATGTTTTAGCTACGGTGCACAAGTGTTAGCTAATTTTTACAAGGTTTAGCTCTAGTGGCGACATTAAGCTATTGTGCAAAGGCTTTGGTAAGTTTGACAAGTTTTTCTCTAGTGCCAAAGTTATAGCTACGGTGTATAAGTTTTAGATAACTGTAACAAGTTTTCGCTGTGGTGCGAAATATTTAGCTATGGTGCATAACTTTAAGCTAAGTTTCACAACTTTAGCTAAGTTTTACAAGTTTTAGCTCTGGTGCCAAACATTTAATTATGGTACACAAGTTTGAGGTAAGTTTGTTAACTTTTACCTCTAGTGCCAAAGTTACACCTATGTACAAAAGTTTTAGCTAAGTTTGATAAAATTTAGCTATGGTGCGAAATGTTTAGCTTTGGTGCATAAGTTTAAGCTAAGTTTCACAAGTTTTAGGTATGTTTTACAAGTTTTAGATCTGGTGCCAAACAGTTAGTTATGGTAAAGAAATTTAAGGTAAGTTCGATAACTTTTACCTCTAGTGCCAAAGTTTTAGCTATTGTGAACATATGTTAGCTAAGTTTGACATGTTTTAGCTATGGTGCACAAGTGTTAGCTAATTTTTACAAGGTTTAGCTCTAGTGGCGACATTAAGCTATTGTGCACACGCTTTGGTAAGTTTGACAAGGTTTTTCTCTAGTGCCAAAGTTATAGCTACGGTGTACAAGTTTTAGCTAAGTGTGACAAGTTTTCGCTGTGGTGCGAAATATTTAGCTATGGCGCATAAGTTTAAGCTAAGTTTTACAACTTTAGCTATGTTTTACAAGTTTTAGCTCTGGTGCCAAACATTTAGTTATGGTACACAAGTTTGAGGTAAGTTCGATAACTTTTACCTCTAGTGCCAAAGTTACACCTATGTACAAAAGTTTTAGCTAAGTTTGATAAATTTTAGCTGTGGTGCGAAATATTTAGCTATGGTGCATAAGTTTAAGCTAAGTTTCACAAGTTTTAGCTCTGGTGCCAAACAGATAGTTATGGTAAAGAAGTTTAAGGTAAGTTCGATAAATTTTTCCTCTAGTACCAAAGTTTTAGCCATTGTGAACAAATGTTAGCTAAGTTTGACATGTTTTAGCTATGGTGCACAAGTGTTAGCTAATTTTTACAAGGTTTAGCTCTAGTGGCGACATTAAGCTATTGTGCAAAGGCTTTGGTAAGTTTGACAAGTTTTTTCTCTAGTGCCAAAGTTATAGCTACGGTGTATAAGTTTTAGATAAGTGTAACAAGTTTTCGCTGTGGTGCGAAATATTTAGCTATGGTGCATAACTTTAAGCTAAGTTGCACAACTTTAGCTAAGTTTTACAAGTTTTAGCTCTGGTGCCAAACATTTAATTATGGTACACAAGTTTGAGGTAAGTTTGTTAACTTTTACCTCTAGTGCCAAAGTTACACCTATGTACAAAAGTTTTAGCTAAGTTTGATAAAATTTAGCTATGGTGCGAAATGTTTAGCTTTGGTGCATAAGTTTAAGCTAAGTTTCACAAGTTTTAGGTATGTTTTACAAGTTTTAGATCTGGTGCCAAACAGTTAGTTATGGTAAAGAAATTTAAGGTAAGTTCGATAACTTTTACCTCTAGTGCCAAAGTTTTAGCTATTGTGAACATATGTTAGCTAAGTTTGACATGTTTTAGCTATGGTGCACAAGTGTTAGCTAATTTTTACAAGGTTTAGCTCTAGTGGCGACATTAAGCTATTGTGCACACGCTTTGGTAAGTTTGACAAGGTTTTTTCTCTAGTGCCAAAGTTATAGCTACGGTGTACAAGTTTTAGCTAAGTGTGACAAGTTTTCGCTGTGGTGCGAAATATTTAGCTATGGCGCATAAGTTTAAGCTAAGTTTTACAACTTTAGCTATGTTTTACAAGTTTTAGCTCTGGTGCCAAACATTTAGTTATGGTACACAAGTTTGAGGTAAGTTCGATAACTTTTACCTCTAGTGCCAAAGTTACACCTATGTACAAAAGTTTTAGCTAAGTTTGATAAAATTTAGCTATGGTGCGATATATTTAGCTATGGTGCATAAGTTGAAGCTAAGTTTCACAAGTTTTAGCTAAGATTTACAAGTTTTAGCTCTGGTGCCAAACAGTTAGTTATGGTAAAGAAATTTAAGGTAAGTTCGATAACTTTTACCTCTAGTGCCAAAGTTTTAGCTATTGTGAACATATGTTAGCTAAGTTTGACATGGTTTAGCTATGGTGCACAAGTGTTAGCTAAGTTTTACAAGGTTTAGCTCTAGTGGCGACATTAAGCTATTGTGCACACGCTTTGGTAAGTTTGACAAGTTTTTTTTCTAGTGCCAAAGTTAAATCTACGGTGTACAAGTTTTAGCTAAGTGTGACAAGTTTTCGCTGTGGTGCGAAATATTTAGCTATGGTGCATAAGTTTAAGCTACGTTTCACAACTTTAGCTAAGTTTTACAAGTTTTAGCTCTGGTGCCAAACATTTAGTTATGGTACACAAGTTTGAGGTAAGTTTGATAACTTTTACCTCTAGTGCCAAAGTTACACCTATGTACAAAAGTTTTAGCTAAGTTTGATAAATTTTAGCTGTGGTGCGAAATATTTAGCTATGGTGCATAAGTTTAAGCTAAGTTTCACAAGTTTTAGCTCTGGTGCCAAACAGATAGTTATGGTAAAGAAGTTTAAGGAAAGTTCGATAACTTCTTCCTCTAGTGCCAAAGTTTTAGCTATTGTGAACAAATGTTAGCTAAGTTTGACATGTTTTAGCTATGGTGCACGAGTGTTAGCTAATTTTTACAAGGTTTAGCTCTAGTGGCGACATTAAGCTATTGTGCACACGCTTTGGTAAGTTTGACAAGTTTTTTCTCTAGTGCCAAAGTTATAGCTACGGTGTACAAGTTTTAGCTAAGTGTGACAAGTTTTCGCTGTGGTGCGAAATATTTAGCTATGGTGCATAAGTTTAAGCTAAGTTTCACAACTTTAGCTATGTTTTACAAGTTTTAGCTCTGGTGCCAAACATTTAGTTATGGTACACAAGTTTGAGGTAAGTTTGTTAACTTTTACCTCTAGTGCCAAAGTTACACCTATGTACAAAAGTTTTAGCTAAGTTTGATAAAATTTAGCTATGGTGCGAAATGTTTAGCTTTGGTGCATAAGTTTAAGCTAAGTTTCACAAGTTTTAGTTATGTTTTACAAGTTTTAGCTCTGGTGCCAAACAGTTAGTTATGGTAAAGAAATTTAAGGTAAGTTCGATAACTTTTACCTCTAGTGCCAAAGTTTTAGCTATTGTGAACATATGTTAGCTAAGTTTGACATGTTTTAGCTATGGTGCACAAGTGTTAGCTAATTTTTACAAGGTTTAGCTCTAGTGGCGACATTAAGCTATTGTGCACACGCTTTGGTAAGTTTGACAAGTTTTTTCTCTAGTGCCAAAGTTATAGCTACGGTGTACAAGTTTTAGCTAAGTGTGACAAGTTTTCGCTGTGGTGCGAAATATTAGCTATGGTGCATAAGTTTAAGCTAAGTTTCACAACTTTAGCTATGTTTTACAAGTTTTAGCTCTGGTGCCAAACATTTAGTTATGGTACACTAGTTTGAGGTAAGTTCGATAACTTTTACCTCTAGTGCCAAAGTTACACATATGTACAAAAGTTTTAGCTAAGTTTGATAAAATTTAGCTATGGTGCGATATATTTAGCTATGGTGCATAAGTTGAAGCTAAGTTTCACAAGTTTTAGCTAAGTTTTACAAGTTTTAGCTCTGGTGCCAAACAGTTAGTTATGGTAAAGAAATTTAAGGTAAGTTCGATAACTTTTACCTCTAGTGCCAAAGTTTTAGCTATTGTGAACATATGTTAGCTAAGTTTGACATGTTTTAGCTATGATGCACAAGTGTTAGCTAATTTTTACAAGGTTTAGCTCTAGTGGCGACATTAAGCTATTGTGCAAAGGCTTTGGTAAGTTTGACAAGTTTTTTCTCTAGTACCAAAGTTATAGCTACGGTGTATAAGTTTTAGCTAAGTGTAACAAGTTTTCGCTGTGGTATGAAATATTTAGCTATGGTGCATAAGTTTAAGCTAAGTTTCACAACTTTAGCTAAGTTTTACAAGTTTTAGCTCTGGTGCCAAACATTTAGTTATGGTACACAAGTTTGAGGTAAGTTTGATAACTTTTACCTCTAGTGCCAAAGTTACACCTATGTACAAAAGTTTTAGCTAAGTTTGATAAATTTTAGCTGTGGTGCGAAATATTTAGCTATGGTGCATAAGTTTAAGCTAAGTTTCACAAGTTTTAGCTCTGGTGCCAAACAGAAAGTTATGGTAAAGAAGTTAAAGGTAAGTTCGATAACTTTTTCCTCTAGTGCCAAAATTTTAGCTATTGTGAACAAATGTTAGCTAAGTTTGACATGTTTTAGCTATGGTGCACAAGTGTTAGCTAATTTTTACAAGGTTTAGCTCTAGTGGCGACATTAAGCTATTGTGCACACGCTTTGGTAAGTTTGACAAGGTTTTTCTCTAGTGCCAAAGTTATAGCTACGGTGTACAAGTTTTAGCTAAGTGTGACAAGTTTTCGCTGTGGTGCGAAATATTTAGCTATGGTGCATAAGTTTAAGGTAAGTTTCACAACTTTAGCTAAGTTTTACAAGTTTTAGCTCTGGTGCCAAACATTTAGTTATGGTACACAAGTTTGAGGTAAGTTTGATAACTTTTACCTCTAGTGCCAAAGTTACACCTATGTACAAAAGTTTTAGCTAAGTTTGATAAATTTTAGCTGTGGTGCGAAATATTTAGCTATGGTGCATAAGTTTAAGCTAAGTTTCACAAGTTTTAGCTCTGGTGCCAAACAGTTAGTTATGGTAAAGAAGTTTAAGGTAAGTTCGATAACTTTTACCTCTAGTGCCAAAGTTTTAGCTATTGTGAACATATGTTAGCTAAGTTTGACATGTTTTAGCTATGGTGCACAAGTGTTAGCTAATTTTTACAAGGTTTAGCTCTAGTGGCGACATTAAGCTATTGTGCACACGCTTTGGTAAGTTTGACAAGTTTTTTCTCTAGTGCCAAAGTTATAGCTACGGTGTACAAGTTTTAGCTAAGTGTGACAAGTTTTTGCTGTGGTGCGAAATATTTAGCTATGGTGCATAAGTTTAAGCTAAGTTTCACAACTTTAGCTATGTTTTACAAGTTTTAGCTCTGGTGCCAAACATTTAGTTATGGTACACAAGTTTGAGGTAAGTTTGATAACATTTACCTCTAGTGCCAAAGTTACACCTATGTACAAAAGTTTTAGCTAAGTTTGATAAAATTTATGCTATGAAGCGAAATATTTAGCTATGAAGCGAAATATTTAGCTATGGTGCATAAGTTGAAGCTAAGTTTCACAAGTTTTAGCTAAGTTTTACAAGTTTTAGCTCTGGTGCGAAACAGTTAGTTATGGTAAAGAAATTTAAGGTAAGTTCGATAACTTTTACCTCTAGTGCCAAAGTTTTAGCTATTGTGAACAAATGTTAGCTCAGTTTGACATGTTTTAGCTATGGTGCACAAGTGTTAGTTAATTTTTACAAGGTTTAGCTCTAGTGGCGACATTAAGCTGTTTTGCACAAGTTTTGGTAAGTTTGACAAGTTTTTTCTCTAGTGCCACACATTTAGTTATGGTACACAAGTTTGAGGTAAGTTTGATAACTTTTACCTCTAGTGCCAAAGTTACACCTATGTACAAAAGTTTTAGCTAAGTTTGATAAATTTTAGCTAAGTTTTACAAGTTTTGGCTCTGGTGCCAAACATTTAGTTATGGTAAAGAAGTTTAAGGTAAGTTCGATAACTTTTACCTCTACTGCCAAAGTTTTAGCTTTTGTGAACAAATGTTAGCTAAGTTTGACAAGTTTTAGCTATGGTGCACAAGTGTTAGCTAATTTTTACAAGGTTTAGCTCTAGTGGCGACATTAAGCTGTTTTGCACAAGTTTTGGTAAATTTGACAAGTTTTTTCTCTAGTGCCAAAGTTATAGCTACGGTGTATAAGTTTTAGCTAAGTGTCACAAGTTTTCGCTGTGGTGCGAAATATTTAGCTATGGTGCATAAGTTTAAGCTAAGTTTCACAACTTTAGCTAAGTTTTACAAGTTTTAGCTCTGGTGCCAAACATTTAGTTATGGTACACAAGTTTGAGGTAAGTTTGATAACTTTTACCTCTAGTGCCAAAGTTACACCTATGTACAAAAGTTTTAGCTAAGTTTGATAAATTTTAGCTGTGGTGCGAAATATTTAGCTATGGTGCATAAGTTTAAGCTAAGTTTCACAAGTTTTAGCTCTGGTGCCAAACAGTTAGTTATGGTAAAGAAGTTTAAGGTAAGTTCGATAACTTTTACCTCTAGTGCCAAAGTTTTAGCTATTGTGAACATATGTTAGCTAAGTTTGACATGTTTTAGCTATGGTGCACAAGTGTTAGCTAATTTTTACAAGGTTTAGCTCTAGTGGCGACATTAAGCTATTGTGCACACGCTTTGGTAAGTTTGACAAGTTTTTTCTCTAGTGCCAAAGTTATAGCTACGGTGTACAAGTTTTAGCTAAGTGTGACAAGTTTAAGCTGTGGTGCGAAATATTTAGCTATGGTGCATAAGTTTAAGCTAAGTTTCACAACTTTAGCTATGTTTTACAAGTTTTAGCTCTGGTGCCAAACATTTAGTTATGGTACACAAGTTTGAGGTAAGTTTGATAACATTTACTTCTAGTGCCAAAGTTACACCTATGTACAAAAGTTTTAGCTAAGTTTGATAAAATTTATGCTATGAAGCGAAATATTTAGCTATGAAGCGAAATATTTAGCTATGGTGCATAAGTTGAAGCTAAGTTTCACAAGTTTTAGCTAAGTTTTACAAGTTTTAGCTCTGGTGCGAAACAGTTAGTTATGGTAAAGAAATTTAAGGTAAGTTCGATAACTTTTACCTCTAGTGCCAAAGTTTTAGCTATTGTGAACAAATGTTAGCTCAGTTTGACATGTTTTAGCTATGGTGCACAAGTGTTAGTTAATTTTTACAAGGTTTAGCTCTAGTGGCGACATTAAGCTGTTTTGCACAAGTTTTGGTAAGTTTGACAAGTTTTTTCTCTAGTGCCACACATTTAGTTATGGTACACAAGTTTGAGGTAAGTTTGATAACTTTTACCTCTAGTGCCAAAGTTACACCTATGTACAAAAGTTTTAGCTAAGTTTGAAAAATTTTAGCTAAGTTTTACAAGTTTTGGCTCTGGTGCCAAACATTTAGTTATGGTAAAGAAGTTTAAGGTAAGTTCGATAACTTTTACCTCTACTGCCAAAGTTTTAGCTTTTGTGAACAAATGTTAGCTAAGTTTGACAAGTTTTAGCTATGGTGCACAAGTGTTAGCTAATTTTTACAAGGTTTAGCTCTAGTGGCGACATTAAGCTGTTTTGCACAAGTTTTGGTAAATTTGACAAGTTTTTTCTCTAGTGCCAAAGTTATAGCTACGGTGTACAAGTTTTAGCTAAGTGTGACAAGTTTTCGCTGTGGTGCGAAACATTTAGCTATGGTGCATAAGTTTAAGCTAAGTTTCACAACTTTAGCTATGTTTTACAAGTTTTAGCTTTGGTGCCAAACATTTAGTTATGGTACACAAGTTTGAGGTAAGTTTGATAACTTTTACCTCTAGTGCCAAAGTTACACCTATGTACAAAAGTTTTAGCTAAGTTTGATAAATTTTAGCTGTGGTGCGAAATATTTAGCTATGGTGCATAAGTTTAAGCTAAGTTTCACAAGTTTTACCTCTGGAGCCAAACAGTTAGTTATGGTAAAGAAGTTTAAGGTAAGTTCGATAACTTTTACCTCTACTGCCAAAGTTTTAGCTTTTGTGAACAAATGTTAGCTAAGTTTGACAAGTTTTAGCTATGGTGCACAAGTGTTAGCTAATTTTTACAAGGTTAAGCTCTAGTGGCGACATTAAGCTGTTTTGCACAAGTTTTGGTAAATTTGACAAGTTTTTTCTCTAGTGCCAAAGTTATAGCTACGGTGTATAAGTTTTAGCTAAGTGTGACAAGTTTTCGCTGTGGTGCGAAATATTTAGCTATGGTGCATAAGTTTAAGCTAAGTTTCACAACTTTAGCTATGTTTTACAAGTTTTAGCTTTGGTGCCAAACATTTAGTTATGGTACACAAGTTTGAGGTAAGTTTGATAACTTTTACCTCTAGTGCCAAAGTTACACCTATGTACAAAAGTTTTAGCTAAGTTTGAAAAATTTTAGCTAAGTTTTACAAGTTTTGGCTCTGGTGCCAAACATTTAGTTATGTTAAAGAAGTTTAAGGTAAGTTCGATAACTTTTACCTCTACTGCCAAAGTTTTAGCTTTTGTGAACAAATGTTAGCTAAGTTTGACAAGTTTTAGCTATGGTGCACAAGTGTTAGCTAATTTTTACAAGGTTTAGCTCTAGTGGCGACATTAAGCTGTTTTGCACAAGTTTTGGTAAATTTGACAAGTTTTTTCTCTAGTGCCAAAGTTATAGCTACGGTGTACAAGTTTTAGCTAAGTGTGACAAGTTTTCGCTGTGGTGCGAAACATTTAGCTATGGTGCATAAGTTTAAGCTAAGTTTCACAACTTTAGCTATGTTTTACAAGTTTTAGCTTTGGTGCCAAACATTTAGTTATGGTACACAAGTTTGAGGTAAGTTTGATAACTTTTACCTCTAGTGCCAAAGTTACACCTATGTACAAAAGTTTTAGCTAAGTTTGATAAATTTTAGCTGTGGTGCGAAATATTTAGCTATGGTGCATAAGTTTAAGCTAAGTTTCACAAGTTTTACCTCTGGAGCCAAACAGTTAGTTATGGTAAAGAAGTTTAAGGTAAGTTCGATAACTTTTACCTCTAGTGCCAAAGTTTTAGCTATTGTGAACATATGTTAGCTAAGTTTGACAAGTTTTAGCTATGGTGCACAAGTGTTAGCTAATTTTTACAAGGTTTAGCTCTAGTGGCGACATTAAGCTATTGTGCACACGCTTTGGTAAGTTTGACAAGTTTTTTCTCTAGTGCCAAAGTTATAGCTACGGTGTACAAGTTTTAGCTAAGTGTGACAAGTTTTCGCTGTGGTGCGAAATATTTAGCTATGGTGCATAAGTTTAAGCTAAGTTTCACAACTTTAGCTATGTTTTACAAGTTTTAGCTCTGGTGCCAAACATTTAGTTATGGTACACAAGTTTGAGGTAAGTTTGATAACATTTACCTCTAGTGCCAAAGTTACACCTATGTACAAAAGTTTTAGCTAAGTTTGATAAAATTTATGCTATGAAGCGAAATATTTAGCTATGAAGCGAAATATTTAGCTATGGTGCATAAGTTGAAGCTAAGTTTCACAAGTTTTAGCTAAGTTTTACAAGTTTTAGCTCTGGTGCCAAACAGTTAGTTATGGTAAAGAAATTTAAGGTAAGTTCGATAACTTTTACCTCTAGTGCCAAAGTTTTAGCTATTGTGAACAAATGTTAGCTCAGTTTGACATGTTTTAGCTATGGTGCACAAGTGTTAGTTAATTTTTACAAGGTTTAGCTCTAGTGGCGACATTAAGCTGTTTTGCACAAGTTTTGGTAAGTTTGACAAGTTTTTTCTCTAGTGCCACACATTTAGTTATGGTACACAAGTTTGAAGTAAGTTTGATAACTTTTACCTCTAGTGCCAAAGTTACACCTATGTACAAAAGTTTTAGCTAAGTGTGAAAAATTTTAGCTAAGTTTTACAAGTTTTGGCTCTGGTGCCAAACATTTAGTTATGGTAAAGAAGTTTAAGGTAAGTTCGATAACTTTTACCTCTACTGCCAAAGTTTAAGCTTTTGTGAACAAATGTTAGCTAAGTTTGACAAGTTTTAGCTATGGTGCACAAGTGTTAGCTAATTTTTACAAGGTTTAGCTCTAGTGGCGACATTAAGCTGTTTTGCACAAGTTTTGGTAAATTTGACAAGTTTTTTCTCTAGTGCCAAAGTTATAGCTACGGTGTATAAGTTTTAGATAAGTGTAACAAGTTTTCGCTGTGGTGCGAAATATTTAGCTATGGTGCATAAGTTTAAGCTAAGTTTCACAACTTTAGCTATGTTTTACAAGTTTTAGCTTTGGTGCCAAACATTTAGTTATGGTACACAAGTTTGAGGTAAGTTTGATAACTTTTACCTCTAGTGCCAAAGTTACACCTATGTACAAAAGTTTTAGCTAAGTTTGAAAAATTTTAGCTAAGTTTTACAAGTTTTGGCTCTGGTGCCAAACATTTAGTTATGGTAAAGAAGTTTAAGGTAAGTTCGATAACTTTTACCTCTACTGCCAAAGTTTTAGCTTTTGTGAACAAATGTTAGCTAAGTTTGACAAGTTTTAGCTATGGTGCACAAGTGTTAGCTAATTTTTACAAGGTTTAGCTCTAGTGGCGACATTAAGCTGTTTTGCACAAGTTTTGGTAAATTTGACAAGTTTTTTCTCTAGTGCCAAAGTTATAGCTACGGTGTACAAGTTTTAGCTAAGTGTGACAAGTTTTCGCTGTGGTGCGAAACATTTAGCTATGGTGCATAAGTTTAAGCTAAGTTTCACAACTTTAGCTATGTTTTACAAGTTTTAGCTTTGGTGCCAAACATTTAGTTATGGTACACAAGTTTGAGGTAAGTTTGATAACTTTTACCTCTAGTGCCAAAGTTACACCTATGTACAAAAGTTTTAGCTAAGTTTGATAAATTTTAGCTGTGGTGCGAAATATTTAGCTATGGTGCATAAGTTTAAGCTAAGTTTCACAAGTTTTTACCTCTGGAGCCAAACAGTTAGTTATGGTAAAGAAGTTTAAGGTAAGTTCGATAACTTTTACCTCTAGTGCCAAAGTTTTAGCTATTGTGAACATATGTTAGCTAAGTTTGACAAGTTTTAGCTATGGTGCACAAGTGTTAGCTAATTTTTACAAGGTTTAGCTCTAGTGGCGACATTAAGCTATTGTGCACACGCTTTGGTAAGTTTGACAAGTTTTTTCTCTAGTGCCAAAGTTATAGCTACGGTGTACAAGTTTTCGCTGTGGTGCGAAATATTTAGCTATGGTGCATAAGTTTAAGCTAAGTTTCACAACTTTAGCTATGTTTTACAAGTTTTAGCTCTGGTGCCAAACATTTAGTTATGGTACACAAGTTTGAGGTAAGTTTGATAACATTTACCTCTAGTGCCAAAGTTACACCTATGTACAAAAGTTTTAGCTAAGTTTGATAAAATTTATGCTATGAAGCGAAATATTTAGCTATGAAGCGAAATATTTAGCTATGGTGCATAAGTTGAAGCTAAGTTTCACAAGTTTTAGCTAAGTTTTACAAGTTTTAGCTCTGGTGCCAAACAGTTAGTTATGGTAAAGAAATTTAAGGTAAGTTCGATAACTTTTACCTCTAGTGCCAAAGTTTTAGCTATTGTGAACAAATGTTAGCTCAGTTTGACATGTTTTAGCTATGGTGCACAAGTGTTAGTTAATTTTTACAAGGTTTAGCTCTAGTGGCGACATTAAGCTGTTTTGCACAAGTTTTGGTAAGTTTGACAAGTTTTTTCTCTAGTGCCACACATTTAGTTATGGTACACAAGTTTGAAGTAAGTTTGATAACTTTTACCTCTAGTGCCAAAGTTACACCTATGTACAAAAGTTTTAGCTAAGTGTGAAAAATTTTAGCTAAGTTTTACAAGTTTTGGCTCTGGTGCCAAACATTTAGTTATGGTAAAGAAGTTTAAGGTAAGTTCGATAACTTTTACCTCTACTGCCAAAGTTTAAGCTTTTGTGAACAAATGTTAGCTAAGTTTGACAAGTTTTAGCTATGGTGCACAAGTGTTAGCTAATTTTTACAAGGTTTAGCTCTAGTGGCGACATTAAGCTGTTTTGCACAAGTTTTGGTAAATTTGACAAGTTTTTTCTCTAGTGCCAAAGTTATAGCTACGGTGTATAAGTTTTAGATAAGTGTAACAAGTTTTCGCTGTGGTGCGAAATATTTAGCTATGGTGCATAAGTTTAAGCTAAGTTTCACAACTTTAGCTAAGTTTTACAAGTTTTAGCTCTGGTGCCAAACATTTAGTTATGGTACACAAGTTTGAGGTAAGTTTGATAACTTTTACCTCTAGTGCCAAAGTTACACCTATGTACAAAAGTTTTAGCTAAGTTTGATAAATTTTAGCTGTGGTGCGAAATATTTAGCTATGGTGCATAATTTTAAGCTAAGTTTCACAAGTTTTAGCTCTGGTGCCAAACAGTTAGTTATGGTAAAAAAGTTTAAGGTAAGTTCGATAACTTTTACCTCTAGTGCCAAAGTTTTAGCTATTGTGAACATATGTTAGCTAAGTTTGACAGTTTTAGCTATGGTGCACAAGTGTTAGCTAATTTTTACAAGGTTTAGCTCTAGTGGCGACATTAAGCTATTGTGCACACGCTTTAGTAAGTTTGACAAGTTTTTTCTCTAGTGCCAAAGTTATAGCTACGGTGTACAAGTTTTAGCTAAGTGTGACAAGTTTTCGCTGTGGTGCGAAATATTTAGCTATGGTGCATAAGTTTAAGCTAAGTTTCACAACTTTAGCTATGTTTTACAAGTTTTAGCTCTGGTGCCAAACATTTAGTTATGGTACACAAGTTTGAGGTAAGTTTGATAACATTTACCTCTAGTGCCAAAGTTACACCTATGTACAAAAGTTTTAGCTAAGTTTGATAAAATTTGCCTATGAAGCGAAGTATTTAGCTATGAAGCGAAATATTTAGCTATGGTGCATAAGTTGAAGCTAAGTTTCACAAGTTTTAGCTAAGTTTTACAAGTTTTAGCTCTGGTGCCAAACAGTTAGTTATGGTAAAGAAATTTAAGGTAAGTTCGATAACTTTTACCTCTAGTGCCAAAGTTTTAGCTATTGTGAACAAATGTTAGCTCAATTTGACATGTTTTAGCTATGGTGCACAAGTGTTAGTTAATTTTTACAAGGTTTAGCTCTAGTGGCGACATTAAGCTGTTTTGCACATGTTTTGGTAAGTTTGACAAGTTTTTTCTCTAGTGCGACACATTTAGTTATGGTACACAAGTTTGAGGTAAGTTTGATAACTTTTACCTCTAGTGCCAAAGTTACACCTATGTACAAAAGTTTTAGCTAAGTTGAAAAATTTTAGCTAAGTTTTACAAGTTTTGGCTCTGGTGCCAAACATTTAGTTATGGTAAAGAAGTTTAAGGTAAGTTGGATAACTTTTACCTCTACTGCCAAAGTTTTAGCTTTTGTGAACAAATGTTAGCTAAGTTTGACAAGTTTTAGCTATGGTGCACAAGTGTTAGCTAATTTTTACAAGGTTTAGCTCTAATGGCGACATTAAGCTGTTTTGCACAAGCTTTGGTAAGTTTGACAAGTTTTTTCTCTAGTGCCAAAGTTATAGCTACGGTGTATAAGTTTTAGCTAAGTGTGACAAGTTTTCGCTGTGGTGCGAAATATTTAGCTATGGTGCATAAGTTTAAGGTAAGTTTCACAACTTTAGCTAAGTTTTACAAGTTTTAGCTCTGGTGCCAAACATTTAGTTATGGTACACAAGTTTGAGGTAAGTTTGATAACTTTTACCTCTAGTGCCAAAGTTACACCTATGTACAAAAGTTTTAGCTAAGTTTGATAAATTTTAGCTGTGGTGCGAAATATTTAGCTATGGTGCATAAGTTTAAGCTAAGTTTCACAAGTTTTACCTCTGGTGCCAAACAGTTAGTTATGGTAAAGAAGTTTAAGGTAAGTTCGATAACTTTTACCTCTAGTGCCAAAGTTTTAGCTATTGTGAACATATGTTAGCTAAGTTTGACATGTTTTAGCTATGGTGCACAAGTGTTAGCTAATTTTTACAAGGTTTAGCTCTAGTGGCGACATTAAGCTATTGTGCACACGCTTTGGTAAGTTTGACAAGTTTTTTCTCTAGTGCCAAAGTTATAGCTACGGTGTACAAGTTTTAGCTAAGTGTGACAAGTTTTCGCTGTGGTGCGAAATATTTAGCTATGGTGCATAAGTTTAAGCTAAGTTTCACAACTTTAGCTATGTTTTACAAGTTTTAGCTCTGGTGCCAAACATTTAGTTATGGTACACAAGTTTGAGGTAAGTTTGATAACATTTACCTCTAGTGCCAAAGTTACACCTATGTACAAAAGTTTTAGCTAAGTTTGATAAAATTTATGCTATGAAGCGAAATATTTAGCTATGAAGCGAAATATTTAGCTATGGTGCATAAGTTGAAGCTAAGTTTCACAAGTTTTAGCTAAGTTTTACAAGTTTTAGCTCTGGTGCCAAACAGTTAGTTATGGTAAAGAAATTTAAGGTAAGTTCGATAACTTTTACCTCTAGTGCCAAAGTTTTAGCTATTGTGAACAAATGTTAGCTCAGTTTGACATGTTTTAGCTATGGTGCACAAGTGTTAGTTAATTTTTACAAGGTTTAGCTCTAGTGGCGACATTAAGCTGTTTTGCACAAGTTTTGGTAAGTTTGACAAGTTTTTTCTCTAGTGCCACACATTTAGTTATGGTACACAAGTTTGAAGTAAGTTTGATAACTTTTACCTCTAGTGCCAAAGTTACACCTATGTACAAAAGTTTTAGCTAAGTGTGAAAAATTTTAGCTAAGTTTTACAAGTTTTGGCTCTGGTGCCAAACATTTAGTTATGGTAAAGAAGTTTAAGGTAAGTTCGATAACTTTTACCTCTACTGCCAAAGTTTTAGCTTTTGTGAACAAATGTTAGCTAAGTTTGACAAGTTTTAGCTATGGTGCACAAGTGTTAGCTAATTTTTACAAGGTTTAGCTCTAGTGGCGACATTAAGCTGTTTTGCACAAGTTTTGGTAAATTTGACAAGTTTTTTCTCTAGTGCCAAAGTTATAGCTACGGTGTATAAGTTTTAGCTAAGTGTAACAAGTTTTCGCTGTGGTATGAAATATTTAGCTATGGTGCATAAGTTTAAGCTAAGTTTCACAACTTTAGCTAAGTTTTACAAGTTTTAGCTCTGGTGCCAAACATTTAGTTATGGTACACAAGTTTGAGGTAAGTTTGATAACTTTTACCTCTAGTGCCAAAGTTACACCTATGTACAAAAGTTTTAGCTAAGTTTGATAAATTTTAGCTGTGGTGCGAAATATTTAGCTATGGTGCATAAGTTTAAGCTAAGTTTCACAAGTTTTACCTCTGGAGCCAAACAGTTAGTTATGGTAAAGAAGTTTAAGGTAAGTTCGATAACTTTTACAAAGTTTTAGCTTTGTGAACAATGTTAGCTAAGTTTGACAGTTTTAGCTATGGTGCACAAGTGTTAGCTAATTTTTACAAGTTTAGCTCTAGTGGCGACATTAAGCTTTTGCACAGTTTGGTAAGTTTGACAAGTTTTTTCTCTAGTGCCATTTAGTTTGGTACACAAGTTTAGGTAAGTTTGATATTTTACTTAGTGCCAAGTTACACTTGTACAAAGTTTAGCTAAGTTGAAAAATTTAGCTAAGTTTTACAAGTTTTGCTCTGGCCAAACATTAGTTATGGTAAAGAAGTTTAAGGTAAGTTCGATAACTTTTACCTCTATGCCAAAGTTTTAGCTTTGTGAACAATGTTAGCTAAGTTTGACAGTTTTAGCTATGGTGCACAAGTGTTAGCTAATTTTTACAAGGTTTAGCTCTAGTGGCGACATTAAGCTATTGTGCACAGCTTTGGTAAGTTTGACAAGTTTTTTCTCTAGTGCCAAAGTTATAGCTACGGTGTACAAGTTTTAGCTAAGTGTGACAAGTTTTCGCTGTGGTGCGAAATATTTAGCTATGGTGCATAAGTTTAAGCTAAGTTTCACAACTTTAGCTATGTTTTACAAGTTTTAGCTCTGGTGCCAAACATTTAGTTATGGTACACAAGTTTGAGGTAAGTTTGATAACATTTACCTCTAGTGCCAAAGTTACACCTATGTACAAAAGTTTTAGCTAAGTTTGATAAAATTTGCTATGAAGCGAATATTAGCTATGAAGCGAAATATTTAGCTATGGTGCATAAGTTGAAGCTAAGTTTCACAAGTTTTAGCTAAGTTTTACAAGTTTTAGCTCTGGTGCCAAACAGTTAGTTATGGTAAAGAAATTTAAGGTAAGTTCGATAACTTTTACCTCTAGTGCCAAAGTTTTAGCTATTGTGAACAAATGTTAGCTCAGTTTGACATGTTTTAGCTATGGTGCACAAGTGTTAGTTAATTTTTACAAGGTTTAGCTCTAGTGGCGACATTAAGCTGTTTTGCACAAGTTTTGGTAAGTTTGACAAGTTTTTTCTCTAGTGCCACACATTTAGTTATGGTACACAAGTTTGAAGTAAGTTTGATAACTTTTACCTCTAGTGCCAAAGTTACACCTATGTACAAAAGTTTTAGCTAAGTGTGAAAAATTTTAGCTAAGTTTTACAAGTTTTGGCTCTGGTGCCAAACATTTAGTTATGGTAAAGAAGTTTAAGGTAAGTTCGATAACTTTTACCTCTACTGCCAAAGTTTTAGCTTTTGTGAACAAATGTTAGCTAAGTTTGACAAGTTTTAGCTATGGTGCACAAGTGTTAGCTAATTTTTACAAGGTTTAGCTCTAGTGGCGACATTAAGCTGTTTTGCACAAGTTTTGGTAAATTTGACAAGTTTTTTCTCTAGTGCCAAAGTTATAGCTACGGTGTATAAGTTTTAGCTAAGTGTAACAAGTTTTCGCTGTGGTCGAAATATTTAGCTATGGTGCATAAGTTTAAGCTAAGTTTCACAACTTTAGCTAAGTTTTACAAGTTTTAGCTCTGGTGCCAAACATTTAGTTATGGTACACAAGTTTGAGGTAAGTTTGATAACTTTTACCTCTAGTGCCAAAGTTACACCTATGTACAAAAGTTTTAGCTAAGTTTGATAAATTTTAGCTGTGGTGCGAAATATTTAGCTATGGTGCATAAGTTTAAGCTAAGTTTCACAAGTTTTAGCTCTGGTGCCAAACAGTTAGTTATGGTAAAGAAGTTTAAGGTAAGTTCGATAACTTTTACCTCTAGTGCCAAAGTTTTAGCTATTGTGAACATATGTTAGCTAAGTTTGACAAGTTTTAGCTATGGTGCACAAGTGTTAGCTAATTTTTACAAGGTTTAGCTCTAGTGGCGACATTAAGCTATTGTGCACACGCTTTGGTAAGTTTGACAAGTTTTTTCTCTAGTGCCAAAGTTATAGCTACGGTGTACAAGTTTTAGCTAAGTGTGACAAGTTTTCGCTGTGGTGCGAAATATTTAGCTATGGTGCATAAGTTTAAGCTAAGTTTCACAACTTTAGCTATGTTTTACAAGTTTTAGCTCTGGTGCCAAACATTTAGTTATGGTACACAAGTTTGAGGTAAGTTTGATAACATTTACCTCTAGTGCCAAAGTTACACCTATGTACAAAAGTTTTAGCTAAGTTTGATAAAATTTGCTATGAAGCGAAATATTTAGCTATGAAGCGAAATATTTAGCTATGGTGCATAAGTTGAAGCTAAGTTTCACAAGTTTTAGCTAAGTTTTACAAGTTTTAGCTCTGGTGCCAAACAGTTAGTTATGGTAAAGAAATTTAAGGTAAGTTCGATAACTTTTACCTCTAGTGCCAAAGTTTTAGCTATTGTGAACAAATGTTAGCTCAGTTTGACATGTTTTAGCTATGGTGCACAAGTGTTAGTTAATTTTTACAAGGTTTAGCTCTAGTGGCGACATTAAGCTGTTTTGCACAAGTTTTGGTAAGTTTGACAAGTTTTTTCTCTAGTGCCACACATTTAGTTATGGTACACAAGTTTGAGTAAGTTTGATAACTTTTACCTCTAGTGCCAAAGTTACACCTATGTACAAAAGTTTTAGCTAAGTTGATAAATTTTAGCTAAGTTTTACAAGTTTTGGCTCTGGTGCCAAACATTTAGTTATGGTAAAGAAGTTTAAGGTAAGTTCGATAACTTTTACCTCTACTGCCAAAGTTTTAGCTTTTGTGAACAAATGTTAGCTAAGTTTGACAAGTTTTAGCTATGGTGCACAAGTGTTAGCTAATTTTTACAAGGTTTTAGCTCTAGTGGCGACATTAAGCTGTTTTGCACAAGTTTTGGTAAATTTGACAAGTTTTTTTCTCTAGTGCCAAAGTTATAGCTACGGTGTATAAGTTTTAGCTAAGTGTAACAAGTTTTCGCTGTGGTGCGAAATATTTAGCTATGGTGCATAAGTTTAAGCTAAGTTTCACAACTTTAGCTAAGTTTTACAAGTTTTAGCTCTGGTGCCAAACATTTAGTTATGGTACACAAGTTTGAGGTAAGTTTGATAACTTTTACCTCTAGTGCCAAAGTTACACCTATGTACAAAAGTTTTAGCTAAGTTTGATAAATTTTAGCTGTGGTGCGAAATATTTAGCTATGGTGCATAAGTTTAAGCTAAGTTTCACAAGTTTTACCTCTGGTGCCAAACAGTTAGTTATGGTAAAGAAGTTTAAGGTAAGTTCGATAACTTTTACCTCTAGTGCCAAAGTTTTAGCTATTGTGAACATATGTTAGCTAAGTTTGACAAGTTTTAGCTATGGTGCACAAGTGTTAGCTAATTTTTACAAGGTTTAGCTCTAGTGGCGACATTAAGCTATTGTGCACACGCTTTGGTAAGTTTGACAAGTTTTTTCTCTAGTGCCAAAGTTATAGCTACGGTGTACAAGTTTTAGCTAAGTGTGACAAGTTTTCGCTGTGGTGCGAATATTTAGCTATGGTGCATAAGTTTAAGCTAAGTTTCACAACTTTAGCTATGTTTTACAAGTTTTAGCTCTGGTGCCAAACATTTAGTTATGGTACACAAGTTTGAGGTAAGTTTGATAACATTTACCTCTAGTGCCAAAGTTACACCTATGTACAAAAGTTTTAGCTAAGTTTGATAAAATTTATGCTATGAAGCGAAATATTTAGCTATGAAGCGAAATATTTAGCTATGGTGCATAAGTTGAAGCTAAGTTTCACAAGTTTTAGCTAAGTTTACAAGTTTTAGCTCTGGTGCCAAACAGTTAGTTATGGTAAAGAAATTTAAGGTAAGTTCGATAACTTTTACCTCTAGTGCCAAAGTTTTAGCTATTGTGAACAAATGTTAGCTCAGTTTGACATGTTTTAGCTATGGTGCACAAGTGTTAGTTAATTTTTACAAGGTTTAGCTCTAGTGGCGACATTAAGCTGTTTTGCACAAGTTTTGGTAAGTTTGACAAGTTTTTTCTCTAGTGCCACACATTTAGTTATGGTACACAAGTTTGAGTAAGTTTGATAACTTTTACCTCTAGTGCCAAAGTTACACCTATGTACAAAAGTTTTAGCTAAGTGTGAAAAATTTTAGCTAAGTTTTACAAGTTTTGGCTCTGGTGCCAAACATTTAGTTATGGTAAAGAAGTTTAAGGTAAGTTCGATAACTTTTACCTCTACTGCCAAAGTTTAGCTTTTGTGAACAAATGTTAGCTAAGTTTGACAAGTTTTAGCTATGGTGCACAAGTGTTAGCTAATTTTTACAAGGTTTAGCTCTAGTGGCGACATTAAGCTGTTTTGCACAAGTTTTGGTAAATTTGACAAGTTTTTTCTCTAGTGCCAAAGTTATAGCTACGGTGTATAAGTTTTAGCTAAGTGTAACAAGTTTTCACTGTGGTATGAAATATTTAGCTATGGTGCATAAGTTTAAGCTAAGTTTCACAACTTTAGCTAAGTTTTACAAGTTTTAGCTCTGGTGCCAAACATTTAGTTATGGTACACAAGTTTGAGGTAAGTTTGATAACTTTTACCTCTAGTGCCAAAGTTACACCTATGTACAAAAGTTTTAGCTAAGTTTGATAAATTTTAGCTGTGGTGCGAAATATTTAGCTATGGTGCATAAGTTTAAGCTAAGTTTCACAAGTTTTACCTCTGGAGCCAAACAGTTAGTTATGGTAAAGAAGTTTAAGGTAAGTTCGATAACTTTTTACCTCTAGTGCCAAAGTTTTTAGCTATTGTGAACATATGTTAGCTAAGTTTGACAAAGTTTTAGCTATGGTGCACAAGTGTTAGCTAATTTTTACAAGGTTTAGCTCTAGTGGCGACATTAAGCTATTGTGCACACGCTTTGGTAAGTTTGACAAGTTTTTTCTCCTAGTGCCAAAGTTATAGCTACGGTGTACAAGTTTTAGCTAAGTGTGACAAGTTTTCGCTGTGGTGCGAAATATTTAGCTATGGTGCATAAGTTTAAGCTAAGTTTCACAACTTTAGCTATGTTTTACAAGTTTTAGCTCTGGTGCCAAACATTTAGTTATGGTACACAAGTTTGAGGTAAGTTTGATAACATTTACCTCTAGTGCCAAAGTTACACCTATGTACAAAGTTTTAGCTAAGTTTGATAAAATTTATGCTATGAAGCGAAATATTTAGCTATGAAGCGAATATTTAGCTATGGTGCATAAGTTGAAGCTAAGTTTCACAAGTTTTAGCTAAGTTTTACAAGTTTTAGCTCTGGTGCCAAACAGTTAGTTATGGTAAAGAAATTTAAGGTAAGTTCGATAACTTTTACCTCTAGTGCCAAAGTTTTAGCTATTGTGAACAAATTTAGCTCAGTTTGACATGTTTTAGCTATGGTGCACAAGTGTTAGTTAATTTTTACAAGGTTTAGCTCTAGTGGCGACATTAAGCTGTTTTGCACAAGTTTTGGTAAGTTTTGACAAGTTTTTTCTCTAGTGCCACACATTTAGTTATGGTACACAAGTTTGAAGTAAGTTTGATAACTTTTACCTCTAGTGCCAAAGTTACACCTATGTACAAAAGTTTTAGCTAAGTGTGAAAAATTTTAGCTAAGTTTTACAAGTTTTGGCTCTGGTGCCAAACATTTAGTTATGGTAAAGAAGTTTAAGGTAAGTTCGATAACTTTTACCTCTACTGCCAAAGTTTTAGCTTTTGTGAACAAATGTTAGCTAAGTTTGACAAGTTTTAGCTATGGTGCACAAGTGTTAGCTAATTTTTACAAGGTTTAGCTCTAGTGGCGACATTAAGCTGTTTTGCACAAGTTTTGGTAAATTTGACAAGTTTTTTCTCTAGTGCCAAAGTTATAGCTACGGTGTATAAGTTTTAGCTAAGTGTAACAAGTTTTCACTGTGGTATGAAATATTTAGCTATGGTGCATAAGTTTAAGCTAAGTTTCACAACTTTAGCTAAGTTTTACAAGTTTTAGCTCTGGTGCCAAACATTTAGTTATGGTACACAAGTTTGAGGTAAGTTTGATAACTTTTACCTCTAGTGCCAAAGTTACACCTATGTACAAAAGTTTTAGCTAAGTTTGATAAATTTTAGCTGTGGTGCGAAATATTTAGCTATGGTGCATAAGTTTAAGCTAAGTTTCACAAGTTTTACCTCTGGAGCCAAACAGTTAGTTATGGTAAAGAAGTTTAAGGTAAGTTCGATAACTTTTACCTCTAGTGCAAAGTTTTAGCTATTGTGAACATATGTTAGCTAAGTTTGACAAGTTTTAGCTATGGTGCACAAGTGTTAGCTAATTTTTACAAGGTTTAGCTCTAGTGGCGACATTAAGCTATTGTGCACACGCTTTGGTAAGTTTGACAAGTTTTTTCTCTAGTGCCAAAGTTATAGCTACGGTGTACAAGTTTTAGCTAAGTGTGACAAGTTTTCGCTGTGGTGCGAAATATTTAGCTATGGTGCATAAGTTTAAGCTAAGTTTCACAACTTTAGCTATGTTTTACAAGTTTTAGCTCTGGTGCCAAACATTTAGTTATGGTACACAAGTTTGAGGTAAGTTTGATAACATTTACCTCTAGTGCCAAAGTTACACCTATGTACAAAGTTTTAGCTAAGTTTGATAAAATTTATGCTATGAAGCGAAATATTTAGCTATAAGCGAAATATTTAGCTATGGTGCATAAGTTGAAGCTAAGTTTCACAAGTTTTAGCTAAGTTTTACAAGTTTTAGCTCTGGTGCCAAACAGTTAGTTATGGTAAAGAAATTTAAGGTAAGTTCGATAACTTTTACCTCTAGTGCCAAGTTTTAGCTATTGTGAACAAATGTTAGCTCAGTTTGACATGTTTTAGCTATGGTGCACAAGTGTTAGTTAATTTTTACAAGGTTTAGCTCTAGTGGCGACATTAAGCTGTTTTGCACAAGTTTTGGTAAGTTGACAAGTTTTTTCTCTAGTGCCACACATTTAGTTATGGTACACAAGTTTGAAGTAAGTTTGATAACTTTTACCTCTAGTGCCAAAGTTACACCTATGTACAAAGTTTTAGCTAAGTGTGAAAATTTTAGCTAAGTTTTACAAGTTTTGGCTCTGGTGCCAAACAGTTAGTTATGGTAAAGAAATTTAAGGTAAGTTCGATAACTTTTACCTCTAGTGCCAAAGTTTTAGCTATTGTGAACAAATGTTAGCTCAGTTTGACATGTTTTAGCTATGGTGCACAAGTGTTAGTTAATTTTTACAAGGTTTAGCTCTAGTGGCGACATTAAGCTGTTTTGCACAAGTTTTGGTAAGTTTGACAAGTTTTTTCTCTAGTGCCACACATTTAGTTATGGTACACAAGTTTGAAGTAAGTTTGATAACTTTTACCTCTAGTGCCAAAGTTACACCTATGTACAAAAGTTTTAGCTAAGTGTGAAAAATTTTAGCTAAGTTTTACAAGTTTTGGCTCTGGTGCCAAACATTTAGTTATGGTAAGAAGTTAAGGTAAGTTCGATAACTTTTACCTCTACTGCCAAAGTTTAGCTTTTGTGAACAAATGTTAGCTAAGTTTGACAAGTTTTAGCTATGGTGCACAAGTGTTAGCTAATTTTTACAAGGTTTAGCTCTAGTGGCGACATTAAGCTGTTTTGCACAAGTTTTGGTAAATTTGACAAGTTTTTTCTCTAGTGCCAAAGTTATAGCTACGGTGTATAAGTTTTAGCTAAGTGTAACAAGTTTTCACTGTGGTATGAAATATTTAGCTATGGTGCATAAGTTTAAGCTAAGTTTCACAACTTTAGCTAAGTTTTACAAGTTTTAGCTCTGGTGCCAAACATTTAGTTATGGTACACAAGTTTGAGGTAAGTTGATAACTTTTACCTCTAGTGCCAAAGTTACACCTATGTACAAAAGTTTTAGCTAAGTTTGATAAATTTTAGCTGTGGTGCGAAATATTTAGCTATGGTGCATAAGTTTAAGCTAAGTTTCACAAGTTTTACCTCTGGAGCCAAACAGTTAGTTATGGTAAAGAAGTTTAAGGTAAGTTCGATAACTTTTACCTCTAGTGCCAAAGTTTTAGCTATTGTGAACATATGTTAGCTAAGTTTGACAAGTTTTAGCTATGGTGCACAAGTGTTAGCTAATTTTTACAAGGTTTAGCTCTAGTGGCGACATTAAGCTATTGTGCACACGCTTTGGTAAGTTTGACAAGTTTTTTCTCTAGTGCCAAAGTTATAGCTACGGTGTACAAGTTTTAGCTAAGTGTGACAAGTTTTCGCTGTGGTGCGAAATATTTAGCTATGGTGCATAAGTTTAAGCTAAGTTTCACAACTTTAGCTATGTTTTACAAGTTTTAGCTCTGGTGCCAAACATTTAGTTATGGTACACAAGTTTGAGGTAAGTTTGATAACATTTACCTCTAGTGCCAAAGTTACACCTATGTACAAAAGTTTTAGCTAAGTTTGATAAAATTTATGCTATGAAGCGAAATATTTAGCTATGAAGCGAAATATTTAGCTATGGTGCATAAGTTGAAGCTAAGTTTCACAAGTTTTAGCTAAGTTTTACAAGTTTTAGCTCTGGTGCCAAACAGTTAGTTATGGTAAAGAAATTTAAGGTAAGTTCGATAACTTTTACCTCTAGTGCCAAAGTTTTAGCTATTGTGAACAAATGTTAGCTCAGTTTGACATGTTTTAGCTATGGTGCACAAGTGTTAGTTAATTTTTACAAGGTTTAGCTCTAGTGGCGACATTAAGCTGTTTTGCACAAGTTTTGGTAAGTTTGACAGTTTTTTCTCTAGTGCCACACATTTAGTTATGGTACACAAGTTTGAAGTAAGTTTGATAACTTTTACCTCTAGTGCCAAAGTTACACCTATGTACAAAAGTTTTAGCTAAGTGTGAAAAATTTTAGCTAAGTTTTACAAGTTTTGGCTCTGGTGCCAAACAGTTAGTTATGGTAAAGAAATTTAAGGTAAGTTCGATAACTTTTACCTCTAGTGCCAAAGTTTTAGCTATTGTGAACAAATGTTAGCTCAGTTTGACATGTTTTAGCTATGGTGCACAAGTGTTAGTTAATTTTTACAAGGTTTAGCTCTAGTGGCGACATTAAGCTGTTTTGCACAAGTTTTGGTAAGTTTGACAAGTTTTTTCTCTAGTGCCACACATTTAGTTATGGTACACAAGTTTGAAGTAAGTTTGATAACTTTTACCTCTAGTGCCAAAGTTACACCTATGTACAAAAGTTTTAGCTAAGTGTGAAAAATTTTAGCTAAGTTTTACAAGTTTTGGCTCTGGTGCCAAACATTTAGTTATGGTAAAGAAGTTTAAGGTAAGTTCGATAACTTTTACCTCTACTGCCAAAGTTTTAGCTTTTGTGAACAAATGTTAGCTAAGTTTGACAAGTTTTAGCTATGGTGCACAAGTGTTAGCTAATTTTTACAAGGTTTAGCTCTAGTGGCGACATTAAGCTGTTTTGCACAAGTTTTGGTAAATTTGACAAGTTTTTTCTCTAGTGCCAAAGTTATAGCTACGGTGTATAAGTTTTAGCTAAGTGTAACAAGTTTTCACTGTGGTATGAAATATTTAGCTATGGTGCATAAGTTTAAGCTAAGTTTCACAACTTTAGCTAAGTTTTACAAGTTTTAGCTCTGGTGCCAAACATTTAGTTATGGTACACAAGTTTGAGGTAAGTTTGATAACTTTTACCTCTAGTGCCAAAGTTACACCTATGTACAAAAGTTTTAGCTAAGTTTGATAAATTTTAGCTGTGGTGCGAAATATTTAGCTATGGTGCATAAGTTTAAGCTAAGTTTCACAAGTTTTACCTCTGGAGCCAAACAGTTAGTTATGGTAAAGAAGTTTAAGGTAAGTTCGATAACTTTTACCTCTAGTGCCAAAGTTTTAGCTATTGTGAACATATGTTAGCTAAGTTTGACAAGTTTTAGCTATGGTGCACAAGTGTTAGCTAATTTTTACAAGGTTTAGCTCTAGTGGCGACATTAAGCTATTGTGCACACGCTTTGGTAAGTTTGACAAGTTTTTTCTCTAGTGCCAAAGTTATAGCTACGGTGTACAAGTTTTAGCTAAGTGTGACAAGTTTTCGCTGTGGTGCGAAATATTTAGCTATGGTGCATAAGTTTAAGCTAAGTTTCACAACTTTAGCTATGTTTTACAAGTTTTAGCTCTGGTGCCAAACATTTAGTTATGGTACACAAGTTTGAGGTAAGTTTGATAACATTTACCTCTAGTGCCAAAGTTACACCTATGTACAAAAGTTTTAGCTAAGTTTGATAAAATTTATGCTATGAAGCGAAATATTTAGCTATGAAGCGAAATATTTAGCTATGGTGCATAAGTTGAAGCTAAGTTTCACAAGTTTTAGCTAAGTTTTACAAGTTTTAGCTCTGGTGCCAAACAGTTAGTTATGGTAAAGAAATTTAAGGTAAGTTCGATAACTTTTACCTCTAGTGCCAAAGTTTTAGCTATTGTGAACAAATGTTAGCTCAGTTTGACATGTTTTAGCTATGGTGCACAAGTGTTAGTTAATTTTTACAAGGTTTAGCTCTAGTGGCGACATTAAGCTGTTTTGCACAAGTTTTGGTAAGTTTGACAAGTTTTTTCTCTAGTGCCACACATTTAGTTATGGTACACAAGTTTGAAGTAAGTTTGATAACTTTTACCTCTAGTGCCAAAGTTACACCTATGTACAAAAGTTTTAGCTAAGTGTGAAAAATTTTAGCTAAGTTTTACAAGTTTTGGCTCTGGTGCCAAACATTTAGTTATGGTAAAGAAGTTTAAGGTAAGTTCGATAACTTTTACCTCTACTGCCAAAGTTTTAGCTTTTGTGAACAAATGTTAGCTAAGTTTGACAAGTTTTAGCTATGGTGCACAAGTGTTAGCTAATTTTTACAAGGTTTAGCTCTAGTGGCGACATTAAGCTGTTTTGCACAAGTTTTGGTAAATTTGACAAGTTTTTTCTCTAGTGCCAAAGTTATAGCTACGGTGTATAAGTTTTAGCTAAGTGTAACAAGTTTTCACTGTGGTATGAAATATTTAGCTATGGTGCATAAGTTTAAGCTAAGTTTCACAACTTTAGCTAAGTTTTACAAGTTTTAGCTCTGGTGCCAAACATTTAGTTATGGTACACAAGTTTGAGGTAAGTTTGATAACTTTTACCTCTAGTGCCAAAGTTACACCTATGTACAAAAGTTTTAGCTAAGTTTGATAAATTTTAGCTGTGGTGCGAAATATTTAGCTATGGTGCATAAGTTTAAGCTAAGTTTCACAAGTTTTACCTCTGGAGCCAAACAGTTAGTTATGGTAAAGAAGTTTAAGGTAAGTTCGATAACTTTTACCTCTAGTGCCAAAGTTTTAGCTATTGTGAACATATGTTAGCTAAGTTTGACAAGTTTTAGCTATGGTGCACAAGTGTTAGCTAATTTTTACAAGGTTTAGCTCTAGTGGCGACATTAAGCTATTGTGCACACGCTTTGGTAAGTTTGACAAGTTTTTTCTCTAGTGCCAAAGTTATAGCTACGGTGTACAAGTTTTAGCTAAGTGTGACAAGTTTTCGCTGTGGTGCGAAATATTTAGCTATGGTGCATAAGTTTAAGCTAAGTTTCACAACTTTAGCTATGTTTTACAAGTTTTAGCTCTGGTGCCAAACATTTAGTTATGGTACACAAGTTTGAGGTAAGTTTGATAACATTTACCTCTAGTGCCAAAGTTACACCTATGTACAAAAGTTTTAGCTAAGTTTGATAAAATTTATGCTATGAAGCGAAATATTTAGCTATGAAGCGAAATATTTAGCTATGGTGCATAAGTTGAAGCTAAGTTTCACAAGTTTTAGCTAAGTTTTACAAGTTTTAGCTCTGGTGCCAAACAGTTAGTTATGGTAAAGAAATTTAAGGTAAGTTCGATAACTTTTACCTCTAGTGCCAAAGTTTTAGCTATTGTGAACAAATGTTAGCTCAGTTTGACATGTTTTAGCTATGGTGCACAAGTGTTAGTTAATTTTTACAAGGTTTAGCTCTAGTGGCGACATTAAGCTGTTTTGCACAAGTTTTGGTAAGTTTGACAAGTTTTTTCTCTAGTGCCACACATTTAGTTATGGTACACAAGTTTGAAGTAAGTTTGATAACTTTTACCTCTAGTGCCAAAGTTACACCTATGTACAAAAGTTTTAGCTAAGTGTGAAAAATTTTAGCTAAGTTTTACAAGTTTTGGCTCTGGTGCCAAACATTTAGTTATGGTAAAGAAGTTTAAGGTAAGTTCGATAACTTTTACCTCTACTGCCAAAGTTTTAGCTTTTGTGAACAAATGTTAGCTAAGTTTGACAAGTTTTAGCTATGGTGCACAAGTGTTAGCTAATTTTTACAAGGTTTAGCTCTAGTGGCGACATTAAGCTGTTTTGCACAAGTTTTGGTAAATTTGACAAGTTTTTTCTCTAGTGCCAAAGTTATAGCTACGGTGTATAAGTTTTAGCTAAGTGTAACAAGTTTTCACTGTGGTATGAAATATTTAGCTATGGTGCATAAGTTTAAGCTAAGTTTCACAACTTTAGCTAAGTTTTACAAGTTTTAGCTCTGGTGCCAAACATTTAGTTATGGTACACAAGTTTGAGGTAAGTTTGATAACTTTTACCTCTAGTGCCAAAGTTACACCTATGTACAAAAGTTTTAGCTAAGTTTGATAAATTTTAGCTGTGGTGCGAAATATTTAGCTATGGTGCATAAGTTTAAGCTAAGTTTCACAAGTTTTACCTCTGGAGCCAAACAGTTAGTTATGGTAAAGAAGTTTAAGGTAAGTTCGATAACTTTTACCTCTAGTGCCAAAGTTTTAGCTATTGTGAACATATGTTAGCTAAGTTTGACAAGTTTTAGCTATGGTGCACAAGTGTTAGCTAATTTTTACAAGGTTTAGCTCTAGTGGCGACATTAAGCTATTGTGCACACGCTTTGGTAAGTTTGACAAGTTTTTTCTCTAGTGCCAAAGTTATAGCTACGGTGTACAAGTTTTAGCTAAGTGTGACAAGTTTTCGCTGTGGTGCGAAATATTTAGCTATGGTGCATAAGTTTAAGCTAAGTTTCACAACTTTAGCTATGTTTTACAAGTTTTAGCTCTGGTGCCAAACATTTAGTTATGGTACACAAGTTTGAGGTAAGTTTGATAACATTTACCTCTAGTGCCAAAGTTACACCTATGTACAAAAGTTTTAGCTAAGTTTGATAAAATTTATGCTATGAAGCGAAATATTTAGCTATGAAGCGAAATATTTAGCTATGGTGCATAAGTTGAAGCTAAGTTTCACAAGTTTTAGCTAAGTTTTACAAGTTTTAGCTCTGGTGCCAAACAGTTAGTTATGGTAAAGAAATTTAAGGTAAGTTCGATAACTTTTACCTCTAGTGCCAAAGTTTTAGCTATTGTGAACAAATGTTAGCTCAGTTTGACATGTTTTAGCTATGGTGCACAAGTGTTAGTTAATTTTTACAAGGTTTAGCTCTAGTGGCGACATTAAGCTGTTTTGCACAAGTTTTGGTAAGTTTGACAAGTTTTTTCTCTAGTGCCACACATTTAGTTATGGTACACAAGTTTGAAGTAAGTTTGATAACTTTTACCTCTAGTGCCAAAGTTACACCTATGTACAAAAGTTTTAGCTAAGTGTGAAAAATTTTAGCTAAGTTTTACAAGTTTTGGCTCTGGTGCCAAACATTTAGTTATGGTAAAGAAGTTTAAGGTAAGTTCGATAACTTTTACCTCTACTGCCAAAGTTTTAGCTTTTGTGAACAAATGTTAGCTAAGTTTGACAAGTTTTAGCTATGGTGCACAAGTGTTAGCTAATTTTTACAAGGTTTAGCTCTAGTGGCGACATTAAGCTGTTTTGCACAAGTTTTGGTAAATTTGACAAGTTTTTTCTCTAGTGCCAAAGTTATAGCTACGGTGTATAAGTTTTAGCTAAGTGTAACAAGTTTTCACTGTGGTATGAAATATTTAGCTATGGTGCATAAGTTTAAGCTAAGTTTCACAACTTTAGCTAAGTTTTACAAGTTTTAGCTCTGGTGCCAAACATTTAGTTATGGTACACAAGTTTGAGGTAAGTTTGATAACTTTTACCTCTAGTGCCAAAGTTACACCTATGTACAAAAGTTTTAGCTAAGTTTGATAAATTTTAGCTGTGGTGCGAAATATTTAGCTATGGTGCATAAGTTTAAGCTAAGTTTCACAAGTTTTACCTCTGGAGCCAAACAGTTAGTTATGGTAAAGAAGTTTAAGGTAAGTTCGATAACTTTTACCTCTAGTGCCAAAGTTTTAGCTATTGTGAACATATGTTAGCTAAGTTTGACAAGTTTTAGCTATGGTGCACAAGTGTTAGCTAATTTTTACAAGGTTTAGCTCTAGTGGCGACATTAAGCTATTGTGCACACGCTTTGGTAAGTTTGACAAGTTTTTTCTCTAGTGCCAAAGTTATAGCTACGGTGTACAAGTTTTAGCTAAGTGTGACAAGTTTTCGCTGTGGTGCGAAATATTTAGCTATGGTGCATAAGTTTAAGCTAAGTTTCACAACTTTAGCTATGTTTTACAAGTTTTAGCTCTGGTGCCAAACATTTAGTTATGGTACACAAGTTTGAGGTAAGTTTGATAACATTTACCTCTAGTGCCAAAGTTACACCTATGTACAAAAGTTTTAGCTAAGTTTGATAAAATTTATGCTATGAAGCGAAATATTTAGCTATGAAGCGAAATATTTAGCTATGGTGCATAAGTTGAAGCTAAGTTTCACAAGTTTTAGCTAAGTTTTACAAGTTTTAGCTCTGGTGCCAAACAGTTAGTTATGGTAAAGAAATTTAAGGTAAGTTCGATAACTTTTACCTCTAGTGCCAAAGTTTTAGCTATTGTGAACAAATGTTAGCTCAGTTTGACATGTTTTAGCTATGGTGCACAAGTGTTAGTTAATTTTTACAAGGTTTAGCTCTAGTGGCGACATTAAGCTGTTTTGCACAAGTTTTGGTAAGTTTGACAAGTTTTTTCTCTAGTGCCACACATTTAGTTATGGTACACAAGTTTGAAGTAAGTTTGATAACTTTTACCTCTAGTGCCAAAGTTACACCTATGTACAAAAGTTTTAGCTAAGTGTGAAAAATTTTAGCTAAGTTTTACAAGTTTTGGCTCTGGTGCCAAACATTTAGTTATGGTAAAGAAGTTTAAGGTAAGTTCGATAACTTTTACCTCTACTGCCAAAGTTTTAGCTTTTGTGAACAAATGTTAGCTAAGTTTGACAAGTTTTAGCTATGGTGCACAAGTGTTAGCTAATTTTTACAAGGTTTAGCTCTAGTGGCGACATTAAGCTGTTTTGCACAAGTTTTGGTAAATTTGACAAGTTTTTTCTCTAGTGCCAAAGTTATAGCTACGGTGTATAAGTTTTAGCTAAGTGTAACAAGTTTTCACTGTGGTATGAAATATTTAGCTATGGTGCATAAGTTTAAGCTAAGTTTCACAACTTTAGCTAAGTTTTACAAGTTTTAGCTCTGGTGCCAAACATTTAGTTATGGTACACAAGTTTGAGGTAAGTTTGATAACTTTTACCTCTAGTGCCAAAGTTACACCTATGTACAAAAGTTTTAGCTAAGTTTGATAAATTTTAGCTGTGGTGCGAAATATTTAGCTATGGTGCATAAGTTTAAGCTAAGTTTCACAAGTTTTACCTCTGGAGCCAAACAGTTAGTTATGGTAAAGAAGTTTAAGGTAAGTTCGATAACTTTTACCTCTAGTGCCAAAGTTTTAGCTATTGTGAACATATGTTAGCTAAGTTTGACAAGTTTTAGCTATGGTGCACAAGTGTTAGCTAATTTTTACAAGGTTTAGCTCTAGTGGCGACATTAAGCTATTGTGCACACGCTTTGGTAAGTTTGACAAGTTTTTTCTCTAGTGCCAAAGTTATAGCTACGGTGTACAAGTTTTAGCTAAGTGTGACAAGTTTTCGCTGTGGTGCGAAATATTTAGCTATGGTGCATAAGTTTAAGCTAAGTTTCACAACTTTAGCTATGTTTTACAAGTTTTAGCTCTGGTGCCAAACATTTAGTTATGGTACACAAGTTTGAGGTAAGTTTGATAACATTTACCTCTAGTGCCAAAGTTACACCTATGTACAAAAGTTTTAGCTAAGTTTGATAAAATTTATGCTATGAAGCGAAATATTTAGCTATGAAGCGAAATATTTAGCTATGGTGCATAAGTTGAAGCTAAGTTTCACAAGTTTTAGCTAAGTTTTACAAGTTTTAGCTCTGGTGCCAAACAGTTAGTTATGGTAAAGAAATTTAAGGTAAGTTCGATAACTTTTACCTCTAGTGCCAAAGTTTTAGCTATTGTGAACAAATGTTAGCTCAGTTTGACATGTTTTAGCTATGGTGCACAAGTGTTAGTTAATTTTTACAAGGTTTAGCTCTAGTGGCGACATTAAGCTGTTTTGCACAAGTTTTGGTAAGTTTGACAAGTTTTTTCTCTAGTGCCACACATTTAGTTATGGTACACAAGTTTGAAGTAAGTTTGATAACTTTTACCTCTAGTGCCAAAGTTACACCTATGTACAAAAGTTTTAGCTAAGTGTGAAAAATTTTAGCTAAGTTTTACAAGTTTTGGCTCTGGTGCCAAACATTTAGTTATGGTAAAGAAGTTTAAGGTAAGTTCGATAACTTTTACCTCTACTGCCAAAGTTTTAGCTTTTGTGAACAAATGTTAGCTAAGTTTGACAAGTTTTAGCTATGGTGCACAAGTGTTAGCTAATTTTTACAAGGTTTAGCTCTAGTGGCGACATTAAGCTGTTTTGCACAAGTTTTGGTAAATTTGACAAGTTTTTTCTCTAGTGCCAAAGTTATAGCTACGGTGTATAAGTTTTAGCTAAGTGTAACAAGTTTTCACTGTGGTATGAAATATTTAGCTATGGTGCATAAGTTTAAGCTAAGTTTCACAACTTTAGCTAAGTTTTACAAGTTTTAGCTCTGGTGCCAAACATTTAGTTATGGTACACAAGTTTGAGGTAAGTTTGATAACTTTTACCTCTAGTGCCAAAGTTACACCTATGTACAAAAGTTTTAGCTAAGTTTGATAAATTTTAGCTGTGGTGCGAAATATTTAGCTATGGTGCATAAGTTTAAGCTAAGTTTCACAAGTTTTACCTCTGGAGCCAAACAGTTAGTTATGGTAAAGAAGTTTAAGGTAAGTTCGATAACTTTTACCTCTAGTGCCAAAGTTTTAGCTATTGTGAACATATGTTAGCTAAGTTTGACAAGTTTTAGCTATGGTGCACAAGTGTTAGCTAATTTTTACAAGGTTTAGCTCTAGTGGCGACATTAAGCTATTGTGCACACGCTTTGGTAAGTTTGACAAGTTTTTTCTCTAGTGCCAAAGTTATAGCTACGGTGTACAAGTTTTAGCTAAGTGTGACAAGTTTTCGCTGTGGTGCGAAATATTTAGCTATGGTGCATAAGTTTAAGCTAAGTTTCACAACTTTAGCTATGTTTTACAAGTTTTAGCTCTGGTGCCAAACATTTAGTTATGGTACACAAGTTTGAGGTAAGTTTGATAACATTTACCTCTAGTGCCAAAGTTACACCTATGTACAAAAGTTTTAGCTAAGTTTGATAAAATTTATGCTATGAAGCGAAATATTTAGCTATGAAGCGAAATATTTAGCTATGGTGCATAAGTTGAAGCTAAGTTTCACAAGTTTTAGCTAAGTTTTACAAGTTTTAGCTCTGGTGCCAAACAGTTAGTTATGGTAAAGAAATTTAAGGTAAGTTCGATAACTTTTACCTCTAGTGCCAAAGTTTTAGCTATTGTGAACAAATGTTAGCTCAGTTTGACATGTTTTAGCTATGGTGCACAAGTGTTAGTTAATTTTTACAAGGTTTAGCTCTAGTGGCGACATTAAGCTGTTTTGCACAAGTTTTGGTAAGTTTGACAAGTTTTTTCTCTAGTGCCACACATTTAGTTATGGTACACAAGTTTGAAGTAAGTTTGATAACTTTTACCTCTAGTGCCAAAGTTACACCTATGTACAAAAGTTTTAGCTAAGTGTGAAAAATTTTAGCTAAGTTTTACAAGTTTTGGCTCTGGTGCCAAACATTTAGTTATGGTAAAGAAGTTTAAGGTAAGTTCGATAACTTTTACCTCTACTGCCAAAGTTTTAGCTTTTGTGAACAAATGTTAGCTAAGTTTGACAAGTTTTAGCTATGGTGCACAAGTGTTAGCTAATTTTTACAAGGTTTAGCTCTAGTGGCGACATTAAGCTGTTTTGCACAAGTTTTGGTAAATTTGACAAGTTTTTTCTCTAGTGCCAAAGTTATAGCTACGGTGTATAAGTTTTAGCTAAGTGTAACAAGTTTTCACTGTGGTATGAAATATTTAGCTATGGTGCATAAGTTTAAGCTAAGTTTCACAACTTTAGCTAAGTTTTACAAGTTTTAGCTCTGGTGCCAAACATTTAGTTATGGTACACAAGTTTGAGGTAAGTTTGATAACTTTTACCTCTAGTGCCAAAGTTACACCTATGTACAAAAGTTTTAGCTAAGTTTGATAAATTTTAGCTGTGGTGCGAAATATTTAGCTATGGTGCATAAGTTTAAGCTAAGTTTCACAAGTTTTACCTCTGGAGCCAAACAGTTAGTTATGGTAAAGAAGTTTAAGGTAAGTTCGATAACTTTTACCTCTAGTGCCAAAGTTTTAGCTATTGTGAACATATGTTAGCTAAGTTTGACAAGTTTTAGCTATGGTGCACAAGTGTTAGCTAATTTTTACAAGGTTTAGCTCTAGTGGCGACATTAAGCTATTGTGCACACGCTTTGGTAAGTTTGACAAGTTTTTTCTCTAGTGCCAAAGTTATAGCTACGGTGTACAAGTTTTAGCTAAGTGTGACAAGTTTTCGCTGTGGTGCGAAATATTTAGCTATGGTGCATAAGTTTAAGCTAAGTTTCACAACTTTAGCTATGTTTTACAAGTTTTAGCTCTGGTGCCAAACATTTAGTTATGGTACACAAGTTTGAGGTAAGTTTGATAACATTTACCTCTAGTGCCAAAGTTACACCTATGTACAAAAGTTTTAGCTAAGTTTGATAAAATTTATGCTATGAAGCGAAATATTTAGCTATGAAGCGAAATATTTAGCTATGGTGCATAAGTTGAAGCTAAGTTTCACAAGTTTTAGCTAAGTTTTACAAGTTTTAGCTCTGGTGCCAAACAGTTAGTTATGGTAAAGAAATTTAAGGTAAGTTCGATAACTTTTACCTCTAGTGCCAAAGTTTTAGCTATTGTGAACAAATGTTAGCTCAGTTTGACATGTTTTAGCTATGGTGCACAAGTGTTAGTTAATTTTTACAAGGTTTAGCTCTAGTGGCGACATTAAGCTGTTTTGCACAAGTTTTGGTAAGTTTGACAAGTTTTTTCTCTAGTGCCACACATTTAGTTATGGTACACAAGTTTGAAGTAAGTTTGATAACTTTTACCTCTAGTGCCAAAGTTACACCTATGTACAAAAGTTTTAGCTAAGTGTGAAAAATTTTAGCTAAGTTTTACAAGTTTTGGCTCTGGTGCCAAACATTTAGTTATGGTAAAGAAGTTTAAGGTAAGTTCGATAACTTTTACCTCTACTGCCAAAGTTTTAGCTTTTGTGAACAAATGTTAGCTAAGTTTGACAAGTTTTAGCTATGGTGCACAAGTGTTAGCTAATTTTTACAAGGTTTAGCTCTAGTGGCGACATTAAGCTGTTTTGCACAAGTTTTGGTAAATTTGACAAGTTTTTTCTCTAGTGCCAAAGTTATAGCTACGGTGTATAAGTTTTAGCTAAGTGTAACAAGTTTTCACTGTGGTATGAAATATTTAGCTATGGTGCATAAGTTTAAGCTAAGTTTCACAACTTTAGCTAAGTTTTACAAGTTTTAGCTCTGGTGCCAAACATTTAGTTATGGTACACAAGTTTGAGGTAAGTTTGATAACTTTTACCTCTAGTGCCAAAGTTACACCTATGTACAAAAGTTTTAGCTAAGTTTGATAAATTTTAGCTGTGGTGCGAAATATTTAGCTATGGTGCATAAGTTTAAGCTAAGTTTCACAAGTTTTACCTCTGGAGCCAAACAGTTAGTTATGGTAAAGAAGTTTAAGGTAAGTTCGATAACTTTTACCTCTAGTGCCAAAGTTTTAGCTATTGTGAACATATGTTAGCTAAGTTTGACAAGTTTTAGCTATGGTGCACAAGTGTTAGCTAATTTTTACAAGGTTTAGCTCTAGTGGCGACATTAAGCTATTGTGCACACGCTTTGGTAAGTTTGACAAGTTTTTTCTCTAGTGCCAAAGTTATAGCTACGGTGTACAAGTTTTAGCTAAGTGTGACAAGTTTTCGCTGTGGTGCGAAATATTTAGCTATGGTGCATAAGTTTAAGCTAAGTTTCACAACTTTAGCTATGTTTTACAAGTTTTAGCTCTGGTGCCAAACATTTAGTTATGGTACACAAGTTTGAGGTAAGTTTGATAACATTTACCTCTAGTGCCAAAGTTACACCTATGTACAAAAGTTTTAGCTAAGTTTGATAAAATTTATGCTATGAAGCGAAATATTTAGCTATGAAGCGAAATATTTAGCTATGGTGCATAAGTTGAAGCTAAGTTTCACAAGTTTTAGCTAAGTTTTACAAGTTTAGCTCTGGTGCCAAACAGTTAGTTATGGTAAAGAAATTTAAGGTAAGTTCGATAACTTTTACCTCTAGTGCCAAAGTTTTAGCTATTGTGAACAAATGTTAGCTCAGTTTGACATGTTTTAGCTATGGTGCACAAGTGTTAGTTAATTTTTACAAGGTTTAGCTCTAGTGGCGACATTAAGCTGTTTTGCACAAGTTTTGGTAAGTTTGACAAGTTTTTTCTCTAGTGCCACACATTTAGTTATGGTACACAAGTTTGAAGTAAGTTTGATAACTTTTACCTCTAGTGCCAAAGTTACACCTATGTACAAAAGTTTTAGCTAAGTGTGAAAAATTTTAGCTAAGTTTTACAAGTTTTGGCTCTGGTGCCAAACATTTAGTTATGGTAAAGAAGTTTAAGGTAAGTTCGATAACTTTTACCTCTACTGCCAAAGTTTTAGCTTTTGTGAACAAATGTTAGCTAAGTTTGACAAGTTTTAGCTATGGTGCACAAGTGTTAGCTAATTTTTACAAGGTTTAGCTCTAGTGGCGACATTAAGCTGTTTTGCACAAGTTTTGGTAAATTTGACAAGTTTTTTCTCTAGTGCCAAAGTTATAGCTACGGTGTATAAGTTTTAGCTAAGTGTAACAAGTTTTCACTGTGGTATGAAATATTTAGCTATGGTGCATAAGTTTAAGCTAAGTTTCACAACTTTAGCTAAGTTTTACAAGTTTTAGCTCTGGTGCCAAACATTTAGTTATGGTACACAAGTTTGAGGTAAGTTTGATAACTTTTACCTCTAGTGCCAAAGTTACACCTATGTACAAAAGTTTTAGCTAAGTTTGATAAATTTTAGCTGTGGTGCGAAATATTTAGCTATGGTGCATAAGTTTAAGCTAAGTTTCACAAGTTTTACCTCTGGAGCCAAACAGTTAGTTATGGTAAAGAAAGGTAATTCATAACTTTTACAAAGTTTTAGCTTTTTGAACAAATGTTAGCTAAGTTTGACAAGTTTAGCTATGGTGCACAAGTGTTAGCTAATTTTTACAAGTTTGCTTAGTGCGACATTAACTGTTTGCACAAGTTTTTATTTGACAAGTTTTTCTCTAGTGCCACACATTTAGTTATGTACACAAGTTTGAGGTAAGTTTGATAACTTTACCTCTAGTGCAAGTTAACTTTGTACAAAAGTTTTACTAAGTGTGAAAATTTTAGCTAATTTTAAATTTTGCTCTGTGCAACATTTAGTTATGGTAAAGAAGTTTAAGGTAAGTTCGATAACTTTTACCTTACTGCCAAAGTTTTAGCTTTGTGAACAAATGTTAGCTAAGTTTGACAAGTTTTAGCTATGGTGCACAAGTGTTAGCTAATTTTTACAAGTTTAGCTCTAGTGGCGACATTAAGTGTTTTGCACAAGTTTTGGTAAATTTGACAAGTTTTTTCTCTAGTGCCAAAGTTATAGCTACGGTGTATAAGTTTTAGCTAAGTGTGACAAGTTTTCGCTGTGGTGCGAAATATTTAGCTATGGTGCATAAGTTTAAGCTAAGTTTCACAACTTTAGCTATGTTTTACAAGTTTTAGCTCTGGTGCCAAACATTTAGTTATGGTACACAAGTTTGAGGTAAGTTTGATAACATTTACCTCTAGTGCCAAAGTTACACCTATGTACAAAAGTTTTAGCTAAGTTTGATAAAATTTGGCTATGAAGCGAAATATTTAGCTATGAAGCGAAATATTTAGCTATGGTGCATAAGTTGAAGCTAAGTTTCACAAGTTTTAGCTAAGTTTTACAAGTTTTAGCTCTGGTGCCAAACAGTTAGTTATGGTAAAGAAATTTAAGGTAAGTTCGATAACTTTACCTCTAGTGCCAAAGTTTTAGCTATTGTGAACAAATGTTAGCTCAGTTTGACATGTTTTAGCTATGGTGCACAAGTGTTAGTTAATTTTACAAGGTTTAGCTCTAGTGGCGACATTAAGCTGTTTTGCACAAGTTTTGGTAAGTTGACAAGTTTTTTCTCTAGTGCCACACATTTAGTTATGGTACACAAGTTTGAGGTAAGTTTGATAACTTTTACCTCTAGTGCCAAAGTTACACCTATGTACAAAAGTTTTAGCTAAGTGTGAAAAATTTTAGCTAAGTTTTACAAGTTTTGGCTCTGGTGCCAAACATTTAGTTATGGTAAAGAAGTTTAAGGGTAAGTTCGATAACTTTTACCTCTACTGCCAAAGTTTTAGCTTTTGTGAACAAATGTTAGCTAAGTTTGACAAGTTTTAGCTATGGTGCACAAGTGTTAGCTAATTTTTACAAGGTTTAGCTCTAGTGGCGACATTAAGCTGTTTTGCACAAGTTTTGGTAAATTTGACAAGTTTTTTCTCTAGTGCCAAAGTTATAGCTACGGTGTATAAGTTTTAGCTAAGTGTAACAAGTTTTCGCTGTGGTGCGAAATATTTAGCTATGGTGCATAAGTTTAAGCTAAGTTTCACAACTTTAGCTAAGTTTTACAAGTTTTAGCTCTGGTGCCAAACATTTAGTTATGGTACACAAGTTTGAGGTAAGTTTGATAACTTTTACCTCTAGTGCCAAAGTTACACCTATGTACAAAAGTTTTAGCTAAGTTTGATAAATTTTAGCTGTGGTGCGAAATATTTAGCTATGGTGCATAAGTTTAAGCTAAGTTTCACAAGTTTTAGCTCTGGTGCCAAACAGTTAGTTATGGTAAAGAAGTTTAAGGTAAGTCGATAACTTTTACCTCTAGTGCCAAAGTTTTAGCTATTGTGAACAATGTTAGCTAAGTTTGACAAGTTTTAGCTATGGTGCACAAGTGTTAGCTAATTTTTACAAGGTTTAGCTCTAGTGGCGACATTAAGCTATTTTGCAACGCTTTGGTAAGTTGACAAGTTTTTCTCTAGTGCCAAAGTTATAGCTACGGTGTACAAGTTTTAGCTAAGTGTGACAAGTTTTCGCTGTGGTGCGAAATATTTAGCTATGGTGCATAAGTTTAAGCTAAGTTTCACAACTTTAGCTATGTTTTACAAGTTTTAGCTCTGGTGCCAAACATTTATTATGGTACACAAGTTTGAGGTAAGTTTGATAACATTTACCTCTAGTGCCAAAGTTACACCTATGTACAAAAGTTTTAGCTAAGTTTGATAAAATTTATGCTATGAAGCGAAATATTTAGCTATGAAGCGAAATATTTAGCTATGGTGCATAAGTTGAAGCTAAGTTTCACAAGTTTTAGCTAAGTTTTACAAGTTTTAGCTCTGGTGCCAAACAGTTAGTTATGGTAAAGAAATTTAAGGTAAGTTCGATAACTTTTACCTCTAGTGCCAAAGTTTTAGCTATTGTGAACAAATGTTAGCTCAGTTTGACATGTTTTAGCTATGGTGCACAAGTGTTAGTTAATTTTTACAAGGTTTAGCTCTAGTGGCGACATTAAGCTGTTTTGCACAAGTTTTGGTAAGTTTGACAAGTTTTTTCTCTAGTGCCACACATTTAGTTATGGTACACAAGTTTGAAGTAAGTTTGATAACTTTTACCTCTAGTGCCAAAGTTACACCTATGTACAAAAGTTTTAGCTAAGTTGAAAAATTTTAGCTAAGTTTTACAAGTTTTGGCTCTGGTGCCAAACATTTAGTTATGGTAAAGAAGTTTAAGGTAAGTTCGATAACTTTTACCTCTACTGCCAAAGTTTTAGCTTTTGTGAACAAATGTTAGCTAAGTTTGACAAGTTTTAGCTATGGTGCACAAGTGTTAGCTAATTTTTACAAGGTTTAGCTCTAGTGGCGACATTAAGCTGTTTTGCACAAGTTTTGGTAAATTTGACAAGTTTTTTCTCTAGTGCCAAAGTTATAGCTACGGTGTATAAGTTTTAGCTAAGTGTAACAAGTTTTCACTGTGGTGAAATATTTAGCTATGGTGCATAAGTTTAAGCTAAGTTTCACAACTTTAGCTAAGTTTTACAAGTTTTAGCTCTGGTGCCAAACATTTAGTTATGGTACACAAGTTTGAGGTAAGTTTGATAACTTTTACCTCTAGTGCCAAAGTTACACCTATGTACAAAAGTTTTAGCTAAGTTTGATAAATTTTAGCTGTGGTGCGAAATATTTAGCTATGGTGCATAAGTTTAAGCTAAGTTTCACAAGTTTTACCTCTGGTGCCAAACAGTTAGTTATGGTAAAGAAGTTTAAGGTAAGTTCGATAACTTTTACCTCTAGTGCCAAAGTTTTAGCTATTGTGAACATATGTTAGCTAAGTTTGACAAGTTTTAGCTATGGTGCACAAGTGTTAGCTAATTTTTACAAGGTTTAGCTCTAGTGGCGACATTAAGCTATTGTGCACACGCTTTGGTAAGTTTGACAAGTTTTTTCTCTAGTGCCAAAGTTATAGCTACGGTGTACAAGTTTTAGCTAAGTGTGACAAGTTTTCGCTGTGGTGCGAAATATTTAGCTATGGTGCATAAGTTTAAGCTAAGTTTCACAACTTTAGCTATGTTTTACAAGTTTTAGCTCTGGTGCCAAACATTTAGTTATGGTACACAAGTTTGAGGTAAGTTTGATAACATTTACCTCTAGTGCCAAAGTTACACCTATGTACAAAAGTTTTAGCTAAGTTTGATAAAATTTGCTATGAAGCGAAATATTTAGCTATGAAGCGAAATATTTAGCTATGGTGCATAAGTTGAAGCTAAGTTTCACAAGTTTTAGCTCTGGTGCCAAACAGTTAGTTATGGTAAAGAAATTTAAGGTAAGTTCGATAACTTTTACCTCTAGTGCCAAAGTTTTAGCTATTGTGAACAAATGTTAGCTCAGTTTGACATGTTTTAGCTATGGTGCACAAGTGTTAGTTAATTTTTACAAGGTTTAGCTCTAGTGGCGACATTAAGCTGTTTTGCACAAGTTTTGGTAAGTTTGACAAGTTTTTTCTCTAGTGCCACAAAGTTATAGCTACGGTGTATAAGTTTTAGTAAGTGTAACTTTTCGCTGTGGTGCCAAAGTTAGCTATGTGCAAAGTTTAAGCTAAGTTGAAAATTTAGCTAAGTTTTACAAGTTTTGCTCTGGTGCCAAACATTTAGTTATGGTAAAGAAGTTTAAGGTAAGTTCGATAACTTTTACCTCTACTGCCAAAGTTCTTGTACAAAGTTTTAGCTAAGTTTGAAAATTTTAGCTGTGGTGCGAAATTTTAGCTATGGTGCATAAGTTTAAGCTAATTTCACAAGTTTTAGCTCTGGTGCCAAACAGTTAGTTTGGTAAAGAAAGTTTAAGGTAAGTTTGATAACTTTTTCTCTAGTGCCAAATTTTAGCTATGTGAAATATGTTAGCTAAGTTTGACATGTTTTAGCTATGGTGCACAAGTGTTAGCTAATTTTTACAAGGTTTAGCTCTGGTGCGACATTAAGTATTGTACACGTTTGGTAAGTTTGACAAGTTTTTCCTCTAGTGCCAAAGTTATATATGTACAAGTTTTAGCTAAGTTTGATAAATTTTAGCTGTGGTGCGAAATATTTAGCTATGGTGCATAAGTTTAAGCTAAGTTTCACAAGTTTTAGCTCTGGTGCCAAACAGTTAGTTATGGTAAAGAAGTTTAAGGTAAGTTCGATAACTTTTACCTCTAGTGCCAAAGTTTTAGCTATTGTGAACATATGTTAGCTAAGTTTGACAAGTTTTAGCTATGGTGCACAAGTGTTAGCTAATTTTTACAAGGTTTAGCTCTAGTGGCGACATTAAGCTATTGTGCACACGCTTTGGTAAGTTTGACAAGTTTTTTCTCTAGTGCCAAAGTTATAGCTACGGTGTACAAGTTTTAGCTAAGTGTGACAAGTTTTCGCTGTGGTGCGAAATATTTAGCTATGGTGCATAAGTTTAAGCTAAGTTTCACACACTTTAGCTATGTTTTACAAGTTTTAGCTCTGGTGCCAAACATTTAGTTATGGTACACAAGTTTGAGGTAAGTTTGATAACATTTACCTCTAGTGCCAAAGTTACACCTATGTACAAAGTTTTAGCTAAGTTTGATAAAATTTGCTATGAAGCGAAATATTTAGCTATGGTGCATAAGTTGAAGCTAAGTTTCACAAGTTTTAGCTAAGTTTTACAAGTTTTAGCTCTGGTGCCAAACAGTTAGTTATGGTAAAGAAATTTAAGGTAAGTTCGATAACTTTTACCTCTAGTGCCAAAGTTTTAGCTATTGTGAACAAATGTTAGCTCAGTTTGACATGTTTTAGCTATGGTGCACAATGTTAGTTAATTTTTACAAGGTTTAGCTCTAGTGGCGACATTAAGCTGTTTTGCACAAGTTTTGG
>FPAK01000065.1:0-27357 GCA_900116095.1 Euclidium syriacum | reverse complement strand
ATTTTGACTAGGTTTTAGCTCTAGTGCCAAAGTTTAGGCTATTAGCCGAAGTTTTACCTAAGTTTGCCTAGTTTTAGATTGTGGGCTGAAGTTTTAGCTACGGTGCACAATTGTTGGTAAGATTGACAGTTTTTGCCCTGGTACCAAAGTTTTAGCTATTGTGCACAAGTTCCAGCAAAGTTTGGCAGTCATAGCTCTCTAGCCAGTCTTTTACCTAAGTTTGACTAGTTATAACACTGGTGCGTAAGTTTTGACTCTGGTGCACAAGTCTAGCTAAGTTTGATTAGTTTTAACTATGGTGCCAAATTTTTAGCTATGTAGCACAAGTTTTAGCTAAGTTTGACTAGTTGTAATTATGGTGCCAAAATTTTAGTTATGGTGCTCAAGTTTTAACTTATTTTGACTAGGTTTAGCTCTAGTGCCAAAGTTTTAGCTATTAGCCGAAGTTTTACCTAAGTTTGCCTAGTTTTAGATTGTGGGCTGAAGTTTTAGCTACGGTGCACAATTGTTGGTAAGATTGACAAGTTTTTGCCCTGGTACCAAAGTTTTAGCTATTGTGCATAAGTTCCAGCAAAGTTTGGCAAGTCATAGCTCTCTAGCCAGTCTTTTACCTAAGTTTGACTAGTTATAACACTGGTGCGTAAGTTTTGACTCTGGTGCACAAGTCTAGCTAAGTTTGATTAGTTTTTAACTATGGTGCCAAATTTTTAGCTATGTAGCACAAGTTTTTGCTAAGTTTGACTAGTTGTAATTGTGGTGCCAAATTTTTAGTATGGTGCTCAAGTTTTAACTTATTTTGACTAGGTTTAGCTCTAGTGCCAAAGTTTTAGCTATTAGCCGAAATTTTACCTAAGTTTGTCTAGTTTTAGATTGTGGGCTGAAGTTTTAGCTACGGTGCACAATTGTTGCTAAGATTGACAAGTTTTTGCCCTGGTACCAAAGTTTTAGCTATTGTGCACAAGTTCTAGCAAAGTTTGGCAAGTCATAGCTCTCTAGCCAGTCTTTTACCTAAGTTTGACTAGTTATAACACTGGTGCATAAGTCTAGGCTATGGTGCACAAATCTAGCTAAGTTTGATTAGTTTTAACTATGGTGCAAAATTTTTAGCTATAGCACAAGTTTTAGCTAAGTTTGACTAGTTGTAATTATGGTGCCAAAATTTAGTTATGGTGCTCAAGTTTTAACTTATTTTGACTAGGTTTAGCTCTAGTGCCAAAGTTTTAGCTATTAGCCGAAGTTTTACCTAAGTTTGCCTAGTTTTAGATTGTGGGCTGAAGTTTAGCTACGGTGCACAATTGTTGGTAAGATTGACAAGTTTTTGCCCTGGTACCAAAGTTTTAGCTATTGTGCACAAGTTCTAGCAAAGTTTGGCAAGTCATAGCTCTCTAGCCAGTCTTTACCTAAGTTTGACTAGTTATAACACTGGTGCGTAAGTTTTGACTCGGTGCACAAGTCTAGCTAAGTTTGATTAGTTTTAACTATGGTGCCAAATTTTTAGCTATGTAGCACAAGTTTTAGCTAAGTTTGACTAGTTGTAATTATGGTGCCAAAATTTTAGTTATGGTGCTCAAGTTTTAACTTATTTTGACTAGGTTTAGCTCTAGTGCCAAAGTTTTAGCTATTAGCCGAAGTTTTAACTACTTGCCTAGTTTTAACTGTTTGCCTAGTTTTAGATTGTGGGCTGAAGTTTTAGCTACGGTGCACAATTGTTGGTAAGGTTGACAAGTTTTTGCCCTGGTACCAAAGTTTTAGCTATTGTGCACAAGTTCTAGCAAAGTTTGGCAAGTCATAGCTCTCTAGCCAGTCTTTTACTAAGTTTGACTAGTTATAACACTGGTGCATAAGTTTGGCTCTGGTGCACAAATCTAGCTAAGTTGATTAGTTTTAACTATGGTGCCAAATTTTTAGCTATGTAGCACAAGTTTTAGCTAAGTTTGACTAGTTGTAATTATGGTGCCAAAATTTTAGTTATGGTGCTCAAGTTTTAACTTATTTTGACTAGGTTTAGCTCTAGTGCAAAAGTTTTAGCTATTAGCCGAAGTTTTACCTAAGTTTGCCTGTTTTAGATTGTGGGCTGAAGTTTTAGCTACGGTGCACAATTGTTGGTAAGATTGACAAGTTTTTGCCCTGGTACCAAAGTTTTAGCTATTGTGCCAAGTTCTAGCAAAGTTTGGCAAGTCATAGCTCTCTAGCCAGTCTTTTACCTAAGTTTGACTAGTTATAACACTGGTGCGTAAGTTTGACTCTGGTGCACAATCTAGCTAAGTTGATTAGTTTTAACTATGGTGCCAAATTTTTAGCTATGTAGCACAAGTTTTTCTAAGTTTGACTAGTTGTAATTGTGGTGCCAAAATTTTAGTTATGGTGCTCAAGTTTTAACTTATTTTGACTAGGTTTAGCTCTAGTGCCAAAGTTTTAGCTATTAGCCGAAGTTTTACCTAAGTTTGCCTAGTTTTAGATTGTGGGCTGAAGTTTTAGCTACGGTGCACAATTGTTGGTAAGATTGACAAGTTTTTGCCCTGGTACCAAAGTTTTAGCTATTGTGCACAAGTTCTAGCAAAGTTTGGCAAGTCATAGCTCTCTAGCCAGTCTTTTACCTAAGTTTGACTAGTTATAACACTGGTGCATAAGTTAGGCTATGGTGCACAAATCTAGCTAAGTTTGATTAGTTTTAACTATGGTGCCAAATTTTTAGCTATGTAGCACAAGTTTTAGCTAAGTTTGACTAGTTGTAATTATGGTGCCAAATTTTAGTTATGGTGCTCAAGTTTTAACTTATTTTGACTAGGTTTAGCTCTAGTGCCAAAGTTTTAGCTATTAGCCGAAGTTTTACCTAAGTTTGCCTAGTTTTAGATTGTGGGCTGAAGTTTTAGCTACGGTGCACAATTGTTGGTAAGATTGACAAGTTTTTGCCCTGGTACCAAAGTTTTAGCTATTGTGCACAAGTTCTAGCAAAGTTTGGCAAGTCATAGCTCTCTAGCCAGTCTTTTACCTAAGTTTGACTAGTTATAACACTGGTGCGTAAGTTTGACTGGTGCACAAATCTAGCTAAGTTTGATTAGTTTTAACTATGGTGCCAAATTTTTAGCTATGTAGCACAAGTTTTAGCTAAGTTTGACTAGTTGTAATTATGGTGCCAAAATTTTAGTTATGGTGCTCAAGTTTTAACTTATTTTGACTAGGTTTAGCTCTAGTGCCAAAGTTTTAGCTATTAGCCGAAGTTTTACTATTTGCCAGTTTTACTAAGTTTGCCTAGTTTTAGATTGTGGGCTGAAGTTTTAGCTACGGTGCACAATTGTTGGTAAGATTGACAAGTTTTTGCCCTGGTACAAAGTTTTAGCTATTGTGCACAAGTTCTAGCAAAGTTTGGCAAGTCATAGCTCTCTAGCCAGTCTTTTACCTAAGTTTGACTAGTTATAACACTGGTGCATAAGTTTAGGCTCTGGTGCACAATCTAGCTAAGTTTGATTAGTTTTAACTATGGTGCCAAATTTTTAGCTATGTAGCACAAGTTTTAGCTAAGTTTGACTAGTTGTAATTATGGTGCCAAAATTTTAGTTATGGTGCTCAAGTTTTAACTTATTTTGACTAGGTTTAGCTCTAGTGCCAAAGTTTTAGCTATTAGCCGAAGTTTTACCTAAGTTTGCCTAGTTTTAGATTGTGGGCTGAAGTTTTAGCTACGGTGCACAATTGTTGGTAAGATTGACAAGTTTTTGCCCTGGTACCAAAGTTTTAGCTATTGTGCACAAGTTCTAGCAAAGTTTGGCAAGTCATAGCTCTCTAGCCAGTCTTTTACCTAAGTTTGACTAGTTATAACACTGGTGCATAAGTTTAGACTATGGTGCACAAATCTAGCTAAGTTTGATTAGTTTTAACTATGGTGCCAAATTTTTAGCTATGTAGCACAAGTTTTAGCTAAGTTTGACTAGTTGTAATTGTGGTGCCAAAATTTTAGTTATGGTGCTCAAGTTTTAACTTATTTTGACTAGGTTTAGCTCTAGTGCCAAAGTTTTAGCTATTAGCCGAAGTTTTACCTAAGTTTGCCTAGTTTTAGATTGTGGGCTGAAGTTTTAGCTACGGTGCACAATTGTTGGTAAGATTGACAAGTTTTTGCCCTGGTACCAAAGTTTTAGCTATTGTGCACAAGTTCTAGCAAAGTTTGGCAAGTCATAGCTCTCTAGCCAGTCTTTTACCTAAGTTTGACTAGTTATAACACTGGTGCATAAGTTAGGCTATGGTGCACAAATCTAGCTAAGTTTGATTAGTTTTAACTATGGTGCCAAATTTTTAGCTATGTAGCACAAGTTTTAGCTAAGTTTGACTAGTTGTAATTATGGTGCCAAAATTTTAGTTATGGTGCTCAAGTTTTAACTTATTTTGACTAGGTTTAGCTCTAGTGCCAAAGTTTTAGCTATTAGCCGAAGTTTTACCTAAGTTTGCCTAGTTTTAGATTGTGGGCTGAAGTTTTAGCTACGGTGCACAATTGTTGGTAAGATTGACAAGTTTTTGCCCTGGTACCAAAGTTTTAGCTATTGTGCACAAGTTCTAGCAAAGTTTGGCAAGTCATAGCTCTCTAGCCAGTCTTTTACCTAAGTTTGACTAGTTATAACACTGGTGCGTAAGTTTTGGCTATGGTGCACAAGTCTAGCTAAGTTTGATTAGTTTTAACTATGGCCAAATTTTTAGCTATGTAGCACAAGTTTTAGCTAAGTTTGACTAGTTGTAATTATGGTGCCAAAATTTTAGTTATGGTGCTCAAGTTTAACTTATTTTGACTAGGTTTAGCTCTAGTGCCAAGTTTTAGCTATTAGCCGAAGTTTTACCTAAGTTTGCCTAGTTTTAGATTGTGGGCTGAAGTTTTAGCTACGGTGCACAATTGTTGGTAAGATTGACAAGTTTTTGCCCTGGTACCAAAGTTTTAGCTATTGTGCACAAGTTCTAGCAAAGTTTGGCAAGTCATAGCTCTCTAGCCAGTCTTTTACCTAAGTTTGACTAGTTATAACACTGGTGCATAAGTTTGGCTATGGTGCACAAATCTAGCTAAGTTTGATTAGTTTTAACTATGGTGCCAAATTTTTAGCTATGTAGCACAAGTTTTAGCTAAGTTTGACTAGTTGTAATTATGGTGCCAAAATTTTAGTTATGGTGCTCAAGTTTTAACTTATTTTGACTAGGTTTAGCTCTAGTGCCAAAGTTTTAGCTATTAGCCGAAGTTTTACCTAAGTTTGCCTAGTTTTAGATTGTGGGCTGAAGTTTTAGCTACGGTGCACAATTGTTGGTAAGATTGACAAGTTTTTGCCCTGGTACCAAAGTTTTAGCTATTGTGCACAAGTTCTAGCAAAGTTTGGCAAGTCATAGCTCTCTAGCCAGTCTTTTACCTAAGTTTGACTAGTTATAACACTGGTGCATAAGTTTGGCTATGGTGCACAAATCTAGCTAAGTTTGATTAGTTTTAACTATGGTGCCAAATTTTTAGCTATGTAGCACAAGTTTTAGCTAAGTTTGACTAGTTGTAATTGTGGTGCCAAAATTTTAGTTATGGTGCTCAAGTTTTAACTTATTTTGACTAGGTTTAGCTCTAGTGCCAAAGTTTTAGCTATTAGCCGAAGTTTTACCTAAGTTTGCCTAGTTTTAGATTGTGGGCTGAAGTTTTAGCTACGGTGCACAATTGTTGGTAAGATTGACAAGTTTTTGCCCTGGTACCAAAGTTTTAGCTATTGTGCACAAGTTCTAGCAAAGTTTGGCAAGTCATAGCTCTCTAGCCAGTCTTTTACCTAAGTTTGACTAGTTATAACACTGGTGCATAAGTTAGCTATGGTGCACAAATCTAGCTAAGTTTGATTAGTTTTAACTATGGTGCCAAATTTTTAGCTATGTAGCACAAGTTTTAGCTAAGTTTGACTAGTTGTAATTATGGTGCCAAAATTTTAGTTATGGTGCTCAAGTTTTAACTTATTTTGACTAGGTTTAGCTCTAGTGCCAAAGTTTTAGCTATTAGCCGAAGTTTTACCTAAGTTTGCCTAGTTTTAGATTGTGGGCTGAAGTTTTAGCTACGGTGCACAATTGTTGGTAAGATTGACAAGTTTTTGCCCTGGTACCAAAGTTTTAGCTATTGTGCACAAGTTCTAGCAAAGTTTGGCAAGTCATAGCTCTCTAGCCAGTCTTTTACCTAAGTTTGACTAGTTATAACACTGGTGCATAAGTTTTGGCTATGGTGCACAATCTAGCTAAGTTTGATTAGTTTTAACTATGGTGCCAAATTTTTAGCTATGTAGCACAAGTTTTAGCTAAGTTTGACTAGTTGTAATTATGGTGCCAAAATTTTAGTTATGGTGCTCAAGTTTTAACTTATTTTGACTAGGTTTAGCTCTAGTGCAAAGTTTTAGCTATTAGCCGAAGTTTTACTAGTTTGCCTAAGTTTGCCTAGTTTTAGATTGTGGGCTGAAGTTTTAGCTACGGTGCACAATTGTTGGTAAGATTGACAAGTTTTTGCCCTGGTACCAAAGTTTTAGCTATTGTGCACAAGTTCTAGCAAAGTTTGGCAAGTCATAGCTCTCTAGCCAGTCTTTTACCTAAGTTTGACTAGTTATAACACTGGTGCATAAGTTTGGCTATGGTGCACAAATCTAGCTAAGTTTGATTAGTTTTAACTATGGTGCCAAATTTTTAGCTATGTAGCACAAGTTTTAGCTAAGTTTGACTAGTTGTAATTATGGTGCCAAAATTTTAGTTATGGTGCTCAAGTTTTAACTTATTTTGACTAGGTTTAGCTCTAGTGCCAAAGTTTTAGCTATTAGCCGAAGTTTTACCTAAGTTTGCCTAGTTTTAGATTGTGGGCTGAAGTTTTAGCTACGGTGCACAATTGTTGGTAAGATTGACAAGTTTTTGCCCTGGTACCAAAGTTTTAGCTATTGTGCACAAGTTCTAGCAAAGTTTGGCAAGTCATAGCTCTCTAGCCAGTCTTTTACCTAAGTTTGACTAGTTATAACACTGGTGCATAAGTTTTGGCTATGGTGCACAAATCTAGCTAAGTTTGATTAGTTTTAACTATGGTGCCAAATTTTTAGCTATGTAGCACAAGTTTTAGCTAAGTTTGACTAGTTGTAATTGTGGTGCCAAAATTTTAGTTATGGTGCTCAAGTTTTAACTTATTTTGACTAGGTTTAGCTCTAGTGCCAAAGTTTTAGCTATTAGCCGAAGTTTTACCTAAGTTTGCCTAGTTTTAGATTGTGGGCTGAAGTTTTAGCTACGGTGCACAATTGTTGGTAAGATTGACAAGTTTTTGCCCTGGTACCAAAGTTTTAGCTATTGTGCACAAGTTCTAGCAAAGTTTGGCAAGTCATAGCTCTCTAGCCAGTCTTTTACCTAAGTTTGACTAGTTATAACACTGGTGCATAAGTTTAGGCTATGGTGCACAAATCTAGCTAAGTTTGATTAGTTTTAACTATGGTGCCAAATTTTTAGCTATGTAGCACAAGTTTTAGCTAAGTTTGACTAGTTGTAATTATGGTGCCAAAATTTTAGTTATGGTGCTCAAGTTTTAACTTATTTTGACTAGGTTTAGCTCTAGTGCCAAAGTTTTAGCTATTAGCCGAAGTTTTACCTAAGTTTGCCTAGTTTTAGATTGTGGGCTGAAGTTTTAGCTACGGTGCACAATTGTTGGTAAGATTGACAAGTTTTTGCCCTGGTACCAAAGTTTTAGCTATTGTGCACAAGTTCTAGCAAAGTTTGGCAAGTCATAGCTCTCTAGCCAGTCTTTTACCTAAGTTTGACTAGTTATAACACTGGTGCATAAGTTTGGCTATGGTGCACAAATCTAGCTAAGTTTGATTAGTTTTAACTATGGTGCCAAATTTTTAGCTATGTAGCACAAGTTTTAGCTAAGTTTGACTAGTTGTAATTATGGTGCCAAAATTTTAGTTATGGTGCTCAAGTTTTAACTTATTTTGACTAGGTTTAGCTCTAGTGCCAAAGTTTTAGCTATTAGCCGAAGTTTTACCTAAGTTTGCCTAGTTTTAGATTGTGGGCTGAAGTTTTAGCTACGGTGCACAATTGTTGGTAAGATTGACAAGTTTTTGCCCTGGTACCAAAGTTTTAGCTATTGTGCACAAGTTCTAGCAAAGTTTGGCAAGTCATAGCTCTCTAGCCAGTCTTTTACCTAAGTTTGACTAGTTATAACACTGGTGCATAAGTTTTGGCTATGGTGCACAAATCTAGCTAAGTTTGATTAGTTTTAACTATGGTGCCAAATTTTTAGCTATGTAGCACAAGTTTTAGCTAAGTTTGACTAGTTGTAATTATGGTGCCAAAATTTTAGTTATGGTGCTCAAGTTTTAACTTATTTTGACTAGGTTTAGCTCTAGTGCAAAGTTTTAGCTATTAGCCGAAGTTTTACCTAAGTTTGCCTAGTTTTAGATTGTGGGCTGAAGTTTTAGCTACGGTGCACAATTGTTGGTAAGATTGACAAGTTTTTGCCCTGGTACCAAAGTTTTAGCTATTGTGCACAAGTTCTAGCAAAGTTTGGCAAGTCATAGCTCTCTAGCCAGTCTTTTACCTAAGTTTGACTAGTTATAACACTGGTGCATAAGTTTGACTCTGGTGCACAAATCTAGCTAAGTTTGATTAGTTTTAACTATGGTGCCAAATTTTTAGCTATGTAGCACAAGTTTTAGCTAAGTTTGACTAGTTGTAATTGTGGTGCCAAAATTTTAGTTATGGTGCTCAAGTTTTAACTTATTTTGACTAGGTTTAGCTCTAGTGCCAAAGTTTTAGCTATTAGCCGAAGTTTTACCTAAGTTTGCCTAGTTTTAGATTGTGGGCTGAAGTTTTAGCTACGGTGCACAATTGTTGGTAAGATTGACAAGTTTTTGCCCTGGTACCAAAGTTTTAGCTATTGTGCACAAGTTCTAGCAAAGTTTGGCAAGTCATAGCTCTCTAGCCAGTCTTTTACCTAAGTTTGACTAGTTATAACACTGGTGCATAAGTTTAGGCTATGGTGCACAAATCTAGCTAAGTTTGATTAGTTTTAACTATGGTGCCAAATTTTTAGCTATGTAGCACAAGTTTTAGCTAAGTTTGACTAGTTGTAATTATGGTGCCAAAATTTTAGTTATGGTGCTCAAGTTTTAACTTATTTTGACTAGGTTTAGCTCTAGTGCCAAAGTTTTAGCTATTAGCCGAAGTTTTACCTAAGTTTGCCTAGTTTTAGATTGTGGGCTGAAGTTTTAGCTACGGTGCACAATTGTTGGTAAGATTGACAAGTTTTTGCCCTGGTACCAAAGTTTTAGCTATTGTGCACAAGTTCTAGCAAAGTTTGGCAAGTCATAGCTCTCTAGCCAGTCTTTTACCTAAGTTTGACTAGTTATAACACTGGTGCATAAGTTTATGGTGCACAAATCTAGCTAAGTTTGATTAGTTTTAACTATGGTGCCAAATTTTTAGCTATGTAGCACAAGTTTTAGCTAAGTTTGACTAGTTGTAATTATGGTGCCAAAATTTTAGTTATGGTGCTCAAGTTTTAACTTATTTTGACTAGGTTTAGCTCTAGTGCCAAAGTTTTAGCTATTAGCCGAAGTTTTACGTTAAGTTTGCCTAGTTTTAGATTGTGGGCTGAAGTTTTAGCTACGGTGCACAATTGTTGGTAAGATTGACAAGTTTTTGCCCTGGTACCAAAGTTTTAGCTATTGTGCACAAGTTCTAGCAAAGTTTGGCAAGTCATAGCTCTCTAGCCAGTCTTTTACCTAAGTTTGACTAGTTATAACACTGGTGCATAAGTTTAGGCTATGGTGCACAAATCTAGCTAAGTTTGATTAGTTTTAACTATGGTGCCAAATTTTTAGCTATGTAGCACAAGTTTTAGCTAAGTTTGACTAGTTGTAATTATGGTGCCAAAATTTTAGTTATGGTGCTCAAGTTTTAACTTATTTTGACTAGGTTTAGCTCTAGTGCCAAAGTTTTAGCTATTAGCCGAAGTTTTACCTAAGTTTGCCTAGTTTTAGATTGTGGGCTGAAGTTTTAGCTACGGTGCACAATTGTTGGTAAGATTGACAAGTTTTTGCCCTGGTACCAAAGTTTTAGCTATTGTGCACAAGTTCTAGCAAAGTTTGGCAAGTCATAGCTCTCTAGCCAGTCTTTTACCTAAGTTTGACTAGTTATAACACTGGTGCATAAGTTTAGGCTATGGTGCACAAATCTAGCTAAGTTTGATTAGTTTTAACTATGGTGCCAAATTTTTAGCTATGTAGCACAAGTTTTAGCTAAGTTTGACTAGTTGTAATTATGGTGCCAAAATTTTAGTTATGGTGCTCAAGTTTTAACTTATTTTGACTAGGTTTAGCTCTAGTGCCAAAGTTTTAGCTATTAGCCGAAGTTTTACCTAAGTTTGCCTAGTTTTAGATTGTGGGCTGAAGTTTTAGCTACGGTGCACAATTGTTGGTAAGATTGACAAGTTTTTGCCCTGGTACCAAAGTTTTAGCTATTGTGCACAAGTTCTAGCAAAGTTTGGCAAGTCATAGCTCTCTAGCCAGTCTTTTACCTAAGTTTGACTAGTTATAACACTGGTGCATAAGTTTGGCTATGGTGCACAAATCTAGCTAAGTTTGATTAGTTTTAACTATGGTGCCAAATTTTTAGCTATGTAGCACAAGTTTTAGCTAAGTTTGACTAGTTGTAATTATGGTGCCAAAATTTTAGTTATGGTGCTCAAGTTTTAACTTATTTTGACTAGGTTTAGCTCTAGTGCCAAAGTTTTAGCTATTAGCCGAAGTTTTACCTAAGTTTGCCTAGTTTTAGATTGTGGGCTGAAGTTTTAGCTACGGTGCACAATTGTTGGTAAGATTGACAAGTTTTTGCCCTGGTACCAAAGTTTTAGCTATTGTGCACAAGTTCTAGCAAAGTTTGGCAAGTCATAGCTCTCTAGCCAGTCTTTTACCTAAGTTTGACTAGTTATAACACTGGTGCATAAGTTTAGGCTATGGTGCACAAATCTAGCTAAGTTTGATTAGTTTTAACTATGGTGCCAAATTTTTAGCTATGTAGCACAAGTTTTAGCTAAGTTTGACTAGTTGTAATTATGGTGCCAAAATTTTAGTTATGGTGCTCAAGTTTTAACTTATTTTGACTAGGTTTAGCTCTAGTGCCAAAGTTTTAGCTATTAGCCGAAGTTTTACCTAAGTTTGCCTAGTTTTAGATTGTGGGCTGAAGTTTTAGCTACGGTGCACAATTGTTGGTAAGATTGACAAGTTTTTGCCCTGGTACCAAAGTTTTAGCTATTGTGCACAAGTTCTAGCAAAGTTTGGCAAGTCATAGCTCTCTAGCCAGTCTTTTACCTAAGTTTGACTAGTTATAACACTGGTGCATAAGTTTAGGCTATGGTGCACAAATCTAGCTAAGTTTGATTAGTTTTAACTATGGTGCCAAATTTTTAGCTATGTAGCACAAGTTTTAGCTAAGTTTGACTAGTTGTAATTATGGTGCCAAAATTTTAGTTATGGTGCTCAAGTTTTAACTTATTTTGACTAGGTTTAGCTCTAGTGCCAAAGTTTTAGCTATTAGCCGAAGTTTTACCTAAGTTTGCCTAGTTTTAGATTGTGGGCTGAAGTTTTAGCTACGGTGCACAATTGTTGGTAAGATTGACAAGTTTTTGCCCTGGTACCAAAGTTTTAGCTATTGTGCACAAGTTCTAGCAAAGTTTGGCAAGTCATAGCTCTCTAGCCAGTCTTTTACCTAAGTTTGACTAGTTATAACACTGGTGCATAAGTTTAGGCTATGGTGCACAAATCTAGCTAAGTTTGATTAGTTTTAACTATGGTGCCAAATTTTTAGCTATGTAGCACAAGTTTTAGCTAAGTTTGACTAGTTGTAATTATGGTGCCAAAATTTTAGTTATGGTGCTCAAGTTTTAACTTATTTTGACTAGGTTTAGCTCTAGTGCCAAAGTTTTAGCTATTAGCCGAAGTTTTACCTAAGTTTGCCTAGTTTTAGATTGTGGGCTGAAGTTTTAGCTACGGTGCACAATTGTTGGTAAGATTGACAAGTTTTTGCCCTGGTACCAAAGTTTTAGCTATTGTGCACAAGTTCTAGCAAAGTTTGGCAAGTCATAGCTCTCTAGCCAGTCTTTTACCTAAGTTTGACTAGTTATAACACTGGTGCATAAGTTTAGGCTATGGTGCACAAATCTAGCTAAGTTTGATTAGTTTTAACTATGGTGCCAAATTTTTAGCTATGTAGCACAAGTTTTAGCTAAGTTTGACTAGTTGTAATTATGGTGCCAAAATTTTAGTTATGGTGCTCAAGTTTTAACTTATTTTGACTAGGTTTAGCTCTAGTGCCAAAGTTTTAGCTATTAGCCGAAGTTTTACTACTTTGCCTAGTTTTACTAAGTTTGCCTAGTTTTAGATTGTGGGCTGAAGTTTTAGCTACGGTGCACAATTGTTGGTAAGATTGACAAGTTTTTGCCCTGGTACCAAAGTTTTAGCTATTGTGCACAAGTTCTAGCAAAGTTTGGCAAGTCATAGCTCTCTAGCCAGTCTTTTACCTAAGTTTGACTAGTTATAACACTGGTGCATAAGTTTAGGCTATGGTGCACAAATCTAGCTAAGTTTGATTAGTTTTAACTATGGTGCCAAATTTTTAGCTATGTAGCACAAGTTTTAGCTAAGTTTGACTAGTTGTAATTATGGTGCCAAAATTTTAGTTATGGTGCTCAAGTTTTAACTTATTTTGACTAGGTTTAGCTCTAGTGCAAAGTTTTAGCTATTAGCCGAAGTTTTACCTAAGTTTGCCTAGTTTTAGATTGTGGGCTGAAGTTTTAGCTACGGTGCACAATTGTTGGTAAGATTGACAAGTTTTTGCCCTGGTACCAAAGTTTTAGCTATTGTGCACAAGTTCTAGCAAAGTTTGGCAAGTCATAGCTCTCTAGCCAGTCTTTTACCTAAGTTTGACTAGTTATAACACTGGTGCATAAGTTTAGGCTATGGTGCACAAATCTAGCTAAGTTTGATTAGTTTTAACTATGGTGCCAAATTTTTAGCTATGTAGCACAAGTTTTAGCTAAGTTTGACTAGTTGTAATTATGGTGCCAAAATTTTAGTTATGGTGCTCAAGTTTTAACTTATTTTGACTAGGTTTAGCTCTAGTGCCAAAGTTTTAGCTATTAGCCGAAGTTTTACCTAAGTTTGCCTAGTTTTAGATTGTGGGCTGAAGTTTTAGCTACGGTGCACAATTGTTGGTAAGATTGACAAGTTTTTGCCCTGGTACCAAAGTTTTAGCTATTGTGCACAAGTTCTAGCAAAGTTTGGCAAGTCATAGCTCTCTAGCCAGTCTTTTACCTAAGTTTGACTAGTTATAACACTGGTGCATAAGTTTGGCTATGGTGCACAAATCTAGCTAAGTTTGATTAGTTTTAACTATGGTGCCAAATTTTTAGCTATGTAGCACAAGTTTTAGCTAAGTTTGACTAGTTGTAATTATGGTGCCAAAATTTTAGTTATGGTGCTCAAGTTTTAACTTATTTTGACTAGGTTTAGCTCTAGTGCCAAAGTTTTAGCTATTAGCCGAAGTTTTACCTAAGTTTGCCTAGTTTTAGATTGTGGGCTGAAGTTTTAGCTACGGTGCACAATTGTTGGTAAGATTGACAAGTTTTTGCCCTGGTACCAAAGTTTTAGCTATTGTGCACAAGTTCTAGCAAAGTTTGGCAAGTCATAGCTCTCTAGCCAGTCTTTTACCTAAGTTTGACTAGTTATAACACTGGTGCATAAGTTTGGCTATGGTGCACAAATCTAGCTAAGTTTGATTAGTTTTAACTATGGTGCCAAATTTTTAGCTATGTAGCACAAGTTTTAGCTAAGTTTGACTAGTTGTAATTATGGTGCCAAAATTTTAGTTATGGTGCTCAAGTTTTAACTTATTTTGACTAGGTTTAGCTCTAGTGCCAAAGTTTTAGCTATTAGCCGAAGTTTTACCTAAGTTTGCCTAGTTTTAGATTGTGGGCTGAAGTTTTAGCTACGGTGCACAATTGTTGGTAAGATTGACAAGTTTTTGCCCTGGTACCAAAGTTTTAGCTATTGTGCACAAGTTCTAGCAAAGTTTGGCAAGTCATAGCTCTCTAGCCAGTCTTTTACCTAAGTTTGACTAGTTATAACACTGGTGCATAAGTTTTGGCTATGGTGCACAAATCTAGCTAAGTTTGATTAGTTTTAACTATGGTGCCAAATTTTTAGCTATGTAGCACAAGTTTTAGCTAAGTTTGACTAGTTGTAATTATGGTGCCAAAATTTTAGTTATGGTGCTCAAGTTTTAACTTATTTTGACTAGGTTTAGCTCTAGTGCCAAAGTTTTAGCTATTAGCCGAAGTTTTACCTAAGTTTGCCTAGTTTTAGATTGTGGGCTGAAGTTTTAGCTACGGTGCACAATTGTTGGTAAGATTGACAAGTTTTTGCCCTGGTACCAAAGTTTTAGCTATTGTGCACAAGTTCTAGCAAAGTTTGGCAAGTCATAGCTCTCTAGCCAGTCTTTTACCTAAGTTTGACTAGTTATAACACTGGTGCATAAGTTTAGGCTATGGTGCACAAATCTAGCTAAGTTTGATTAGTTTTAACTATGGTGCCAAATTTTTAGCTATGTAGCACAAGTTTTAGCTAAGTTTGACTAGTTGTAATTATGGTGCCAAAATTTTAGTTATGGTGCTCAAGTTTTAACTTATTTTGACTAGGTTTAGCTCTAGTGCCAAAGTTTTAGCTATTAGCCGAAGTTTTACCTAAGTTTGCCTAGTTTTAGATTGTGGGCTGAAGTTTTAGCTACGGTGCACAATTGTTGGTAAGATTGACAAGTTTTTGCCCTGGTACCAAAGTTTTAGCTATTGTGCACAAGTTCTAGCAAAGTTTGGCAAGTCATAGCTCTCTAGCCAGTCTTTTACCTAAGTTTGACTAGTTATAACACTGGTGCATAAGTTTAGGCTATGGTGCACAAATCTAGCTAAGTTTGATTAGTTTTAACTATGGTGCCAAATTTTTAGCTATGTAGCACAAGTTTTAGCTAAGTTTGACTAGTTGTAATTATGGTGCCAAAATTTTAGTTATGGTGCTCAAGTTTTAACTTATTTTGACTAGGTTTAGCTCTAGTGCCAAAGTTTTAGCTATTAGCCGAAGTTTTACCTAAGTTTGCCTAGTTTTAGATTGTGGGCTGAAGTTTTAGCTACGGTGCACAATTGTTGGTAAGATTGACAAGTTTTTGCCCTGGTACCAAAGTTTTAGCTATTGTGCACAAGTTCTAGCAAAGTTTGGCAAGTCATAGCTCTCTAGCCAGTCTTTTACCTAAGTTTGACTAGTTATAACACTGGTGCATAAGTTTAGGCTATGGTGCACAAATCTAGCTAAGTTTGATTAGTTTTAACTATGGTGCCAAATTTTTAGCTATGTAGCACAAGTTTTAGCTAAGTTTGACTAGTTGTAATTATGGTGCCAAAATTTTAGTTATGGTGCTCAAGTTTTAACTTATTTTGACTAGGTTTAGCTCTAGTGCCAAAGTTTTAGCTATTAGCCGAAGTTTTACCTAAGTTTGCCTAGTTTTAGATTGTGGGCTGAAGTTTTAGCTACGGTGCACAATTGTTGGTAAGATTGACAAGTTTTTGCCCTGGTACCAAAGTTTTAGCTATTGTGCACAAGTTCTAGCAAAGTTTGGCAAGTCATAGCTCTCTAGCCAGTCTTTTACCTAAGTTTGACTAGTTATAACACTGGTGCATAAGTTTAGGCTATGGTGCACAAATCTAGCTAAGTTTGATTAGTTTTAACTATGGTGCCAAATTTTTAGCTATGTAGCACAAGTTTTAGCTAAGTTTGACTAGTTGTAATTATGGTGCCAAAATTTTAGTTATGGTGCTCAAGTTTTAACTTATTTTGACTAGGTTTAGCTCTAGTGCCAAAGTTTTAGCTATTAGCCGAAGTTTTACCTAAGTTTGCCTAGTTTTAGATTGTGGGCTGAAGTTTTAGCTACGGTGCACAATTGTTGGTAAGATTGACAAGTTTTTGCCCTGGTACCAAAGTTTTAGCTATTGTGCACAAGTTCTAGCAAAGTTTGGCAAGTCATAGCTCTCTAGCCAGTCTTTTACCTAAGTTTGACTAGTTATAACACTGGTGCATAAGTTTAGGCTATGGTGCACAAATCTAGCTAAGTTTGATTAGTTTTAACTATGGTGCCAAATTTTTAGCTATGTAGCACAAGTTTTAGCTAAGTTTGACTAGTTGTAATTATGGTGCCAAAATTTTAGTTATGGTGCTCAAGTTTTAACTTATTTTGACTAGGTTTAGCTCTAGTGCCAAAGTTTAGCTATTAGCCGAAGTTTTACCTAAGTTTGCCTAGTTTTAGATTGTGGGCTGAAGTTTTAGCTACGGTGCACAATTGTTGGTAAGATTGACAAGTTTTTGCCCTGGTACCAAAGTTTTAGCTATTGTGCACAAGTTCTAGCAAAGTTTGGCAAGTCATAGCTCTCTAGCCAGTCTTTTACCTAAGTTTGACTAGTTATAACACTGGTGCATAAGTTTAGGCTATGGTGCACAAATCTAGCTAAGTTTGATTAGTTTTAACTATGGTGCCAAATTTTTAGCTATGTAGCACAAGTTTTAGCTAAGTTTGACTAGTTGTAATTATGGTGCCAAAATTTTAGTTATGGTGCTCAAGTTTTAACTTATTTTGACTAGGTTTAGCTCTAGTGCCAAAGTTTTAGCTATTAGCCGAAGTTTTACCTAAGTTTGCCTAGTTTCTAGTTTTAGATTGTGGGCTGAAGTTTTAGCTACGGTGCACAATTGTTGGTAAGATTGACAAGTTTTTGCCCTGGTACCAAAGTTTTAGCTATTGTGCACAAGTTCTAGCAAAGTTTGGCAAGTCATAGCTCTCTAGCCAGTCTTTTACCTAAGTTTGACTAGTTATAACACTGGTGCATAAGTTTGGCTATGGTGCACAAATCTAGCTAAGTTTGATTAGTTTTAACTATGGTGCCAAATTTTTAGCTATGTAGCACAAGTTTTAGCTAAGTTTGACTAGTTGTAATTATGGTGCCAAAATTTAGTTATGGTGCTCAAGTTTTAACTTATTTTGACTAGGTTTAGCTCTAGTGCCAAAGTTTTAGCTATTAGCCGAAGTTTTACCTAAGTTTGCCTAGTTTTAGATTGTGGGCTGAAGTTTTAGCTACGGTGCACAATTGTTGGTAAGATTGACAAGTTTTTGCCCTGGTACCAAAGTTTTAGCTATTGTGCACAAGTTCTAGCAAAGTTTGGCAAGTCATAGCTCTCTAGCCAGTCTTTTACCTAAGTTTGACTAGTTATAACACTGGTGCATAAGTTTAGGCTATGGTGCACAAATCTAGCTAAGTTTGATTAGTTTTAACTATGGTGCCAAATTTTTAGCTATGTAGCACAAGTTTTAGCTAAGTTTGACTAGTGTAATTATGGTGCCAAAATTTAGTTTGGTGCCAAGTTTTAACTTATTTTGACTAGGTTTAGCTCTAGTGCCAAAGTTTTAGTATTAGCCAAGTTTTAACTACTTTAGCCTAGTTTTAGTTTGCCTAGTTTTAGATTGTGGGCTGAAGTTTTAGCTACGGTGCACAATTGTTGGTAATTGACAAGTTTTTGCCCTGGTACCAAAGTTTTAGCTATTGTGCACAAGTTCTAGCAAAGTTTGGCAAGTCATAGCTCTCTAGCCAGTCTTTTACCTAAGTTTGACTAGTTATAACACTGGTGCATAAGTTTAGGCTATGGTGCACAATCTAGCTAAGTTTGATTAGTTTTAACTATGGTGCCAAATTTTAGCTATGTAGCACAAGTTTTAGCTAAGTTTGACTAGTTGTAATTGTGGTGCCAAAATTTAGTTATGGTGCTCAAGTTTTAACTTATTTTGACTAGGTTTAGCTCTAGTGCCAAAGTTTTAGCTATTAGCCGAAGTTTTACCTAAGTTTGCCTAGTTTTAGATTGTGGGCTGAAGTTTTAGCTACGGTGCACAATTGTTGGTAAGATTGACAAGTTTTTGCCCTGGTACCAAAGTTTTAGCTATTGTGCACAAGTTCTAGCAAAGTTTGGCAAGTCATAGCTCTCTAGCCAGTCTTTTACCTAAGTTTGACTAGTTATAACACTGGTGCATAAGTTTAGGCTATGGTGCACAAATCTAGCTAAGTTTGATTAGTTTTAACTATGGTGCCAAATTTTTAGCTATGTAGCACAAGTTTTAGCTAAGTTTGACTAGTTGTAATTATGGTGCCAAAATTTTAGTTATGGTGCTCAAGTTTTAACTTATTTTGACTAGGTTTAGCTCTAGTGCAAAGTTTTAGCTATTAGCCGAAGTTTTACCTAAGTTTGCCTAGTTTTAGATTGTGGGCTGAAGTTTTAGCTACGGTGCACAATTGTTGGTAAGATTGACAAGTTTTTGCCCTGGTACCAAAGTTTTAGCTATTGTGCACAAGTTCTAGCAAAGTTTGGCAAGTCATAGCTCTCTAGCCAGTCTTTTACCTAAGTTTGACTAGTTATAACACTGTGCATAAGTTTAGGCTATGGTGCACAAATCTAGCTAAGTTTGATTAGTTTTAACTATGGTGCCAAATTTTTAGCTATGTAGCACAAGTTTTAGCTAAGTTTGACTAGTTGTAATTATGGTGCCAAAATTTTAGTTATGGTGCTCAAGTTTTAACTTATTTTGACTAGGTTTAGCTCTAGTGCAAAGTTTTAGCTATTAGCCGAAGTTTTACCTAAGTTTGCCTAGTTTTAGATTGTGGGCTGAAGTTTTAGCTACGGTGCACAATTGTTGGTAAGATTGACAAGTTTTTGCCCTGGTACCAAAGTTTTAGCTATTGTGCACAAGTTCTAGCAAAGTTTGGCAAGTCATAGCTCTCTAGCCAGTCTTTTACCTAAGTTTGACTAGTTATAACACTGGTGCATAAGTTTTGGCTATGGTGCACAAATCTAGCTAAGTTTGATTAGTTTTAACTATGGTGCCAAATTTTTAGCTATGTAGCACAAGTTTTAGCTAAGTTTGACTAGTTGTAATTATGGTGCCAAAATTTTAGTTATGGTGCTCAAGTTTTAACTTATTTTGACTAGGTTTAGCTCTAGTGCCAAAGTTTTAGCTATTAGCCGAAGTTTTACCTAAGTTTGCCTAGTTTTAGATTGTGGGCTGAAGTTTTAGCTACGGTGCACAATTGTTGGTAAGATTGACAAGTTTTTGCCCTGGTACCAAAGTTTTAGCTATTGTGCACAAGTTCTAGCAAAGTTTGGCAAGTCATAGCTCTCTAGCCAGTCTTTTACCTAAGTTTGACTAGTTATAACACTGGTGCATAAGTTTAGGGTGCACAAATCTAGCTAAGTTTGATTAGTTTTAACTATGGTGCCAAATTTTTAGCTATGTAGCACAAGTTTTAGCTAAGTTTGACTAGTTGTAATTATGGTGCCAAAATTTTAGTTATGGTGCTCAAGTTTTAACTTATTTTGACTAGGTTTAGCTCTAGTGCCAAAGTTTTAGCTATTAGCCGAAGTTTTACCTAAGTTTGCCTAGTTTTAGATTGTGGGCTGAAGTTTTAGCTACGGTGCACAATTGTTGGTAAGATTGACAAGTTTTTGCCCTGGTACCAAAGTTTTAGCTATTGTGCACAAGTTCTAGCAAAGTTTGGCAAGTCATAGCTCTCTAGCCAGTCTTTTACCTAAGTTTGACTAGTTATAACACTGGTGCATAAGTTTAGGCTATGGTGCACAAATCTAGCTAAGTTTGATTAGTTTTAACTATGGTGCCAAATTTTTAGCTATGTAGCACAAGTTTTAGCTAAGTTTGACTAGTTGTAATTATGGTGCCAAAATTTTAGTTATGGTGCTCAAGTTTTAACTTATTTTGACTAGGTTTAGCTCTAGTGCCAAAGTTTTAGCTATTAGCCGAAGTTTTACTAATTTGCCTAGTTTGTTGCCTAGTTTTAGATTGTGGGCTGAAGTTTTAGCTACGGTGCACAATTGTTGGTAAGATTGACAAGTTTTTGCCCTGGTACCAAAGTTTTAGCTATTGTGCACAAGTTCTAGCAAAGTTTGGCAAGTCATAGCTCTCTAGCCAGTCTTTTACCTAAGTTTGACTAGTTATAACACTGGTGCGTAAGTTTACTATGGTGCACAATCTAGCTAAGTTTGATTAGTTTTAACTATGGTGCCAAATTTTTAGCTATGTAGCACAAGTTTTAGCTAAGTTTGACTAGTTGTAATTATGGTGCCAAAATTTTAGTTATGGTGCTCAAGTTTTAACTTATTTTGACTAGGTTTAGCTCTAGTGCCAAAGTTTTAGCTATTAGCCGAAGTTTTACCTAAGTTTGCCTAGTTTTAGATTGTGGGCTGAAGTTTTAGCTACGGTGCACAATTGTTGGTAAGATTGACAAGTTTTTGCCCTGGTACCAAAGTTTTAGCTATTGTGCACAAGTTCTAGCAAAGTTTGGCAAGTCATAGCTCTCTAGCCAGTCTTTTACCTAAGTTTGACTAGTTATAACACTGGTGCATAAGTTAGGCTATGGTGCACAAATCTAGCTAAGTTTGATTAGTTTTAACTATGGTGCCAAATTTTTAGCTATGTAGCACAAGTTTTAGCTAAGTTTGACTAGTTGTAATTATGGTGCCAAAATTTTAGTTATGGTGCTCAAGTTTTAACTTATTTTGACTAGGTTTAGCTCTAGTGCCAAAGTTTTAGCTATTAGCCGAAGTTTTACCTAAGTTTGCCTAGTTTTAGATTGTGGGCTGAAGTTTTAGCTACGGTGCACAATTGTTGGTAAGATTGACAAGTTTTTGCCCTGGTACCAAAGTTTTAGCTATTGTGCACAAGTTCTAGCAAAGTTTGGCAAGTCATAGCTCTCTAGCCAGTCTTTTACCTAAGTTTGACTAGTTATAACACTGGTGCATAAGTTTAGGCTATGGTGCACAAATCTAGCTAAGTTTGATTAGTTTTAACTATGGTGCCAAATTTTTAGCTATGTAGCACAAGTTTTAGCTAAGTTTGACTAGTTGTAATTATGGTGCCAAAATTTTAGTTATGGTGCTCAAGTTTTAACTTATTTTGACTAGGTTTAGCTCTAGTGCCAAAGTTTTAGCTATTAGCCGAAGTTTTACCTAAGTTTGCCTAGTTTAGATTGTGGGCTGAAGTTTTAGCTACGGTGCACAATTGTTGGTAAGATTGACAAGTTTTTGCCCTGGTACCAAAGTTTTAGCTATTGTGCACAAGTTCTAGCAAAGTTTGGCAAGTCATAGCTCTCTAGCCAGTCTTTTACCTAAGTTTGACTAGTTATAACACTGGTGCATAAGTTTGGCTATGGTGCACAATCTAGCTAAGTTTGATTAGTTTTAACTATGGTGCCAAATTTTTAGCTATGTAGCACAAGTTTTAGCTAAGTTTGACTAGTTGTAATTATGGTGCCAAAATTTTAGTTATGGTGCTCAAGTTTTAACTTATTTTGACTAGGTTTAGCTCTAGTGCCAAAGTTTTAGCTATTAGCCGAAGTTTTACCTAAGTTTGCCTAGTTTTAGATTGTGGGCTGAAGTTTTAGCTACGGTGCACAATTGTTGGTAAGATTGACAAGTTTTTGCCCTGGTACCAAAGTTTTAGCTATTGTGCACAAGTTCTAGCAAAGTTTGGCAAGTCATAGCTCTCTAGCCAGTCTTTTACCTAAGTTTGACTAGTTATAACACTGGTGCATAAGTTAGGCTATGGTGCACAAATCTAGCTAAGTTTGATTAGTTTTAACTATGGTGCCAAATTTTTAGCTATGTAGCACAAGTTTTAGCTAAGTTTGACTAGTTGTAATTATGGTGCCAAAATTTTAGTTATGGTGCTCAAGTTTTAACTTATTTTGACTAGGTTTAGCTCTAGTGCCAAAGTTTTAGCTATTAGCCGAAGTTTTACCTAAGTTTGCCTAGTTTTAGATTGTGGGCTGAAGTTTTAGCTACGGTGCACAATTGTTGGTAAGATTGACAAGTTTTTGCCCTGGTACCAAAGTTTTAGCTATTGTGCACAAGTTCTAGCAAAGTTTGGCAAGTCATAGCTCTCTAGCCAGTCTTTTACCTAAGTTTGACTAGTTATAACACTGGTGCATAAGTTTAGGCTATGGTGCACAAATCTAGCTAAGTTTGATTAGTTTTAACTATGGTGCCAAATTTTTAGCTATGTAGCACAAGTTTTAGCTAAGTTTGACTAGTTGTAATTATGGTGCCAAAATTTTAGTTATGGTGCTCAAGTTTTAACTTATTTTGACTAGGTTTAGCTCTAGTGCCAAAGTTTTAGCTATTAGCCGAAGTTTTACCTAAGTTTGCCTAGTTTTAGAGTTAGATTGTGGGCTGAAGTTTTAGCTACGGTGCACAATTGTTGGTAAGATTGACAAGTTTTTGCCCTGGTACCAAAGTTTTAGCTATTGTGCACAAGTTCTAGCAAAGTTTGGCAAGTCATAGCTCTCTAGCCAGTCTTTTACCTAAGTTTGACTAGTTATAACACTGGTGCATAAGTTTGGCTATGGTGCACAAATCTAGCTAAGTTTGATTAGTTTTAACTATGGTGCCAAATTTTTAGCTATGTAGCACAAGTTTTAGCTAAGTTTGACTAGTTGTAATTATGGTGCCAAAATTTTAGTTATGGTGCTCAAGTTTTAACTTATTTTGACTAGGTTTAGCTCTAGTGCCAAAGTTTTAGCTATTAGCCGAAGTTTTACCTAAGTTTGCCTAGTTTTAGATTGTGGGCTGAAGTTTTAGCTACGGTGCACAATTGTTGGTAAGATTGACAAGTTTTTGCCCTGGTACCAAAGTTTTAGCTATTGTGCACAAGTTCTAGCAAAGTTTGGCAAGTCATAGCTCTCTAGCCAGTCTTTTACCTAAGTTTGACTAGTTATAACACTGGTGCATAAGTTTGGCTATGGTGCACAAATCTAGCTAAGTTTGATTAGTTTTAACTATGGTGCCAAATTTTTAGCTATGTAGCACAAGTTTTAGCTAAGTTTGACTAGTTGTAATTATGGTGCCAAAATTTTAGTTATGGTGCTCAAGTTTTAACTTATTTTGACTAGGTTTAGCTCTAGTGCCAAAGTTTTAGCTATTAGCCGAAGTTTTACCTAAGTTTGCCTAGTTTTAGATTGTGGGCTGAAGTTTTAGCTACGGTGCACAATTGTTGGTAAGATTGACAAGTTTTTGCCCTGGTACCAAAGTTTTAGCTATTGTGCACAAGTTCTAGCAAAGTTTGGCAAGTCATAGCTCTCTAGCCAGTCTTTTACCTAAGTTTGACTAGTTATAACACTGGTGCATAAGTTTAGGCTATGGTGCACAAATCTAGCTAAGTTTGATTAGTTTTAACTATGGTGCCAAATTTTTAGCTATGTAGCACAAGTTTTAGCTAAGTTTGACTAGTTGTAATTATGGTGCCAAAATTTTAGTTATGGTGCTCAAGTTTTAACTTATTTTGACTAGGTTTAGCTCTAGTGCCAAAGTTTTAGCTATTAGCCGAAGTTTTACTAAGTTTTGCCTAGTTTTAGATTGTGGGCTGAAGTTTTAGCTACGGTGCACAATTGTTGGTAAGATTGACAAGTTTTTGCCCTGGTACCAAAGTTTTAGCTATTGTGCACAAGTTCTAGCAAAGTTTGGCAAGTCATAGCTCTCTAGCCAGTCTTTTACCTAAGTTTGACTAGTTATAACACTGGTGCATAAGTTTAGGCTATGGTGCACAAATCTAGCTAAGTTTGATTAGTTTTAACTATGGTGCCAAATTTTTAGCTATGTAGCACAAGTTTTAGCTAAGTTTGACTAGTTGTAATTATGGTGCCAAAATTTTAGTTATGGTGCTCAAGTTTTAACTTATTTTGACTAGGTTTAGCTCTAGTGCCAAAGTTTTAGCTATTAGCCGAAGTTTTACCTAAGTTTGCCTAGTTTTAGATTGTGGGCTGAAGTTTTAGCTACGGTGCACAATTGTTGGTAAGATTGACAAGTTTTTGCCCTGGTACCAAAGTTTTAGCTATTGTGCACAAGTTCTAGCAAAGTTTGGCAAGTCATAGCTCTCTAGCCAGTCTTTTACCTAAGTTTGACTAGTTATAACACTGGTGCATAAGTTTAGGCTATGGTGCACAAATCTAGCTAAGTTTGATTAGTTTTAACTATGGTGCCAAATTTTTAGCTATGTAGCACAAGTTTTAGCTAAGTTTGACTAGTTGTAATTATGGTGCCAAAATTTTAGTTATGGTGCTCAAGTTTTAACTTATTTTGACTAGGTTTAGCTCTAGTGCCAAAGTTTTAGCTATTAGCCGAAGTTTTACCTAAGTTTGCCTAGTTTTAGATTGTGGGCTGAAGTTTTAGCTACGGTGCACAATTGTTGGTAAGATTGACAAGTTTTTGCCCTGGTACCAAAGTTTTAGCTATTGTGCACAAGTTCTAGCAAAGTTTGGCAAGTCATAGCTCTCTAGCCAGTCTTTTACCTAAGTTTGACTAGTTATAACACTGGTGCATAAGTTAGGCTATGGTGCACAAATCTAGCTAAGTTTGATTAGTTTTAACTATGGTGCCAAATTTTTAGCTATGTAGCACAAGTTTTAGCTAAGTTTGACTAGTTGTAATTATGGTGCCAAAATTTAGTTATGGTGCTCAAGTTTTAACTTATTTTGACTAGGTTTAGCTCTAGTGCCAAAGTTTTAGCTATTAGCCGAAGTTTTACCTAAGTTTGCCTAGTTTTAGATTGTGGGCTGAAGTTTTAGCTACGGTGCACAATTGTTGGTAAGATTGACAAGTTTTTGCCCTGGTACCAAAGTTTTAGCTATTGTGCACAAGTTCTAGCAAAGTTTGGCAAGTCATAGCTCTCTAGCCAGTCTTTTACCTAAGTTTGACTAGTTATAACACTGGTGCATAAGTTTAGGCTATGGTGCACAAATCTAGCTAAGTTTGATTAGTTTTAACTATGGTGCCAAATTTTTAGCTATGTAGCACAAGTTTTAGCTAAGTTTGACTAGTTGTAATTATGGTGCCAAAATTTTAGTTATGGTGCTCAAGTTTTAACTTATTTTGACTAGGTTTAGCTCTAGTGCCAAAGTTTTAGCTATTAGCCGAAGTTTTACCTAAGTTTGCCTAGTTTTAGATTGTGGGCTGAAGTTTTAGCTACGGTGCACAATTGTTGGTAAGATTGACAAGTTTTTGCCCTGGTACCAAAGTTTTAGCTATTGTGCACAAGTTCTAGCAAAGTTTGGCAAGTCATAGCTCTCTAGCCAGTCTTTTACCTAAGTTTGACTAGTTATAACACTGGTGCATAAGTTTGGCTATGGTGCACAAATCTAGCTAAGTTTGATTAGTTTTAACTATGGTGCCAAATTTTTAGCTATGTAGCACAAGTTTTAGCTAAGTTTGACTAGTTGTAATTATGGTGCCAAAATTTTAGTTATGGTGCTCAAGTTTTAACTTATTTTGACTAGGTTTAGCTCTAGTGCCAAAGTTTTAGCTATTAGCCGAAGTTTTACCTAAGTTTGCCTAGTTTTAGATTGTGGGCTGAAGTTTTAGCTACGGTGCACAATTGTTGGTAAGATTGACAAGTTTTTGCCCTGGTACCAAAGTTTTAGCTATTGTGCACAAGTTCTAGCAAAGTTTGGCAAGTCATAGCTCTCTAGCCAGTCTTTTACCTAAGTTTGACTAGTTATAACACTGGTGCATAAGTTTAGGCTATGGTGCACAAATCTAGCTAAGTTTGATTAGTTTTAACTATGGTGCCAAATTTTTAGCTATGTAGCACAAGTTTTAGCTAAGTTTGACTAGTTGTAATTGTGGTGCCAAAATTTTAGTTATGGTGCTCAAGTTTTAACTTATTTTGACTAGGTTTAGCTCTAGTGCCAAAGTTTTAGCTATTAGCCGAAGTTTTACCTAAGTTTGCCTAGTTTTAGATTGTGGGCTGAAGTTTTAGCTACGGTGCACAATTGTTGGTAAGATTGACAAGTTTTTGCCCTGGTACCAAAGTTTTAGCTATTGTGCACAAGTTCTAGCAAAGTTTGGCAAGTCATAGCTCTCTAGCCAGTCTTTTACCTAAGTTTGACTAGTTATAACACTGGTGCATAAGTTTAGGCTATGGTGCACAAATCTAGCTAAGTTTGATTAGTTTTAACTATGGTGCCAAATTTTTAGCTATGTAGCACAAGTTTTAGCTAAGTTTGACTAGTTGTAATTATGGTGCCAAAATTTTAGTTATGGTGCTCAAGTTTTAACTTATTTTGACTAGGTTTAGCTCTAGTGCCAAAGTTTTAGCTATTAGCCGAAGTTTTACTACTTTGCCTAGTTTTAGTTTGCCTAGTTTTAGATTGTGGGCTGAAGTTTTAGCTACGGTGCACAATTGTTGGTAAGATTGACAAGTTTTTGCCCTGGTACCAAAGTTTTAGCTATTGTGCACAAGTTCTAGCAAAGTTTGGCAAGTCATAGCTCTCTAGCCAGTCTTTTACCTAAGTTTGACTAGTTATAACACTGGTGCATAAGTTTTGGCTATGGTGCACAAATCTAGCTAAGTTTGATTAGTTTTAACTATGGTGCCAAATTTTTAGCTATGTAGCACAAGTTTTAGCTAAGTTTGACTAGTTGTAATTGGTGCCAAAATTTTAGTTATGGTGCTCAAGTTTTAACTTATTTTGACTAGGTTTAGCTCTAGTGCCAAAGTTTTAGCTATTAGCCGAAGTTTTACCTAAGTTTGCCTAGTTTTAGATTGTGGGCTGAAGTTTTAGCTACGGTGCACAATTGTTGGTAAGATTGACAAGTTTTTGCCCTGGTACCAAAGTTTTAGCTATTGTGCACAAGTTCTAGCAAAGTTTGGCAAGTCATAGCTCTCTAGCCAGTCTTTTACCTAAGTTTGACTAGTTATAACACTGGTGCATAAGTTTAGGCTATGGTGCACAAATCTAGCTAAGTTTGATTAGTTTTAACTATGGTGCCAAATTTTTAGCTATGTAGCACAAGTTTTAGCTAAGTTTGACTAGTTGTAATTATGGTGCCAAAATTTTAGTTATGGTGCTCAAGTTTTAACTTATTTTGACTAGGTTTAGCTCTAGTGCCAAAGTTTTAGCTATTAGCCGAAGTTTTACCTAAGTTTGCCTAGTTTTAGATTGTGGGCTGAAGTTTTAGCTACGGTGCACAATTGTTGGTAAGATTGACAAGTTTTTGCCCTGGTACCAAAGTTTTAGCTATTGTGCACAAGTTCTAGCAAAGTTTGGCAAGTCATAGCTCTCTAGCCAGTCTTTTACCTAAGTTTGACTAGTTATAACACTGTGCATAAGTTTAGGCTATGGTGCACAAATCTAGCTAAGTTTGATTAGTTTTAACTATGGTGCCAAATTTTTAGCTATGTAGCACAAGTTTTAGCTAA
>FPAK01000062.1:0-28383 GCA_900116095.1 Euclidium syriacum | reverse complement strand
CAAAGCAACACCTAGTACAAAAGTTTTAGCTAAGTTTGATAAATTTTAGCTGTGGTGCGAAACATTCAGCTATAGTGGCATAAGTTTAAGCTAAGTTTGATAATTTTTACCTCTAGGACCAAAGTTTTAGCTATTGTGAACAAATTTTAGCTAAGTTTGACAAGTTTTAGCTAAGTTTTACAAGTTTTAGCTCTGGTGCCAAACATTTAGTATGGTAAAGAAGTTGAAGGTAAGTTCGATAACTTTTACCTCTAGTGCCAAAGTTTTAGCAATTGTGAACAAATGTTAGCTAAGTTTGACAAGTTTTAGCTATGGTGCAGAAGTGTTAGCTAATTTTTACAAGGTTTAGCTCTAGTGGCGATATTAAGCTGTTTTGCACAAGTTTTGGTAAGTTTGACAAGTTTTTTCTCTAGAGCCAAAGTTATAGCTACTTTGTACAAGTTTTAGCTAAGTGTGACAAGTTTTCGCTGTGGTGCGAAATATTTAGCTATGGTGAATAAGTTTAAGCTAAGTTTCACAAGTTTTAGCTAAGTTTGATAAATTTTAGCTGTGGTGTGAAACATTTAGCTATGGTGCATAAGTTTCAGCTAAGCTTGATAATTTTTACCTCTAGAACCAAAGTTTTAGCTATTGTGAACAAATGTTAGCTAAGTTTGACAAGTTTTAGCTATGGTGCAGAAGTGTTAGCTAATTTTTAGAAGGTTAGCTCTAGTGGCGACATTAAGCTGTTTTGCACAAGTTTTGGTAAGTTTGACAAGTTTTTTTCTCTAGTGCCAAAGTTTTAGCTAAATTTGATAAATTTTAGCTATGGTGCGAAACATTTAGCTATGGTGCATAATTTTAAGCTAAGTTTGATATTTTACCTCTAGGACCAAAGTTTTAGCTATGGTTTACAAGTTTTAGCTCTGGTCCCAAACATTTAGCAATGGTGAACATGTTAAGTGTAAGTTGATAAGTTTTACCGCTAGTCCCAAACTTATAGTTATTGTGAACAAATTTTAGCTAAGTTTGATAATTTTTAGCTATCTTGGACAAGTGTTAGCTAAGTTTGAGAAGTTTTTGCTCTAGAGCCGACATTTTAGCTATTGTACACAAGGTTAAGTAAGTTTGAAAACTTTTTGCTCTAATGCTAAAGTTTTAGCTATGGTGCACAAGTTTTAGTTAAGTTTGGCAAGGTTGAGCTCCAGTGGCGACGTTAAACCTATTGTGCACAAGTTTAGGTAAGTTTGACAAGTTTTTGCTTTACTGACAAAGTTTTAGCTATGGTGCACACGTCTTAGCTAAGCTTGACAAATTTTAGCTCTGATGCCAAACATTTAGCTATGGTGCACAAGCTTGAGGTAAGTTTGATAACTTTTACCTCTAGTGCCAAAGTTATACCTATGTACAAAGTTTTAGCTAAGTTTGATAAATTTTAGCTGTGGTGCTAAACATTTAGCTATGGTGCATAAGTTTAAGCTAAGTTTGATAATTTTTACCTCTTGAACCAAAGTTTTAGCTATTGTGAACAAATGTTAGCTAAGTTTTACAAGTTTTAACTCTGGTGCCAAACATTTAGTTATGGTAAAGAAGTTTAAGGTAAGTTCGATAAATTTTACCTCTAGTGCCAAAGTTTTAGCTATTGTGAACAAATGTTAGCTAATTTTGACAAGTTTTAGCTATAGTGCAGAAGTGTTAGCTAATTTTTACAAGGTTTAGCTCTAGTTACGACATTAAACTATTGTGCACAAGCTTCGGTAAATTGACAAGTTTTTTCTCTAGTGCCAAAGTTTAGCTACTGTGTACAAGTTTTTAGCTAAGTGTGACAAGTTTTCGTGTGGTGAAATATTTAGCTATGGTGAAATAAGTTTAAGCTAAGTTACACAAGTTTTAGCTAAGTTTGATAAATTTTAGCTGTGGTGCGAAAATTTAGCTATGGTGCATAAGTTTCAGCTAAGCTTGATAATTTTTACCTCTAGAACCAAAGTTTTAGCTATTGTGAACAAATGTTAGCTAAGTTTGACAAGTTTTAGCTATGGTGCAGAAGTGTTAGCTAATTTTTAGAAGGTTTAGCTCTAGTGGCGACATTAAGCTGTTTTGCACAAGTTTTGGTAAGTTTGACAAGTTTTTTCTCTAGAGCCAAAGTTATGGCTACGGTGTAGAGTTTTAGCTAAGTGTGACAAGTTTTCGCTGTGGTGCGAAATATTTAGCTATGGTGAATAATTTTAAGCTAAGTTTCACAAGTTTTAGCTAAGTTTGATAAATTTTAGCTGTGGTGTGAAACATTTAGCTATGGTGCATAAGTTTCAGCTAAGTTTGATAATTTTTACCTCTAGGACCTAAGTTTTAGCTATTGTGAACAAATGTTAGCTAAGTTTGAAAAGTTTTAGCTAAGTTTTACAATTTTTAGCTCTGGTGCCAAACATTTAGTTATGGTAAAGAAGTTTAAGGTAAGTTCGATAACTTTTACCTCTAGTGCCAAATTTTAGCTATTGTGAACAAATGTTAGCTAAGTTTGACAAGTTTTAGCTATGGTGCAGAAGTGTTAGGTAATTTTTACAAGGTTTAGCTCTAGTGGCGATATTAAGCTGTTTTGCACAAGTTTTGGTAAGTTTGACAAGTTTTTTCTCTAGAGCCAAAGTTATAGCTACTGTGTACAAGTTTTAGCTAAGTGTGACAAGTTTTCGCTGTGGTGCGAAATATTTAGCTATGGTGAATAAGTTTAAGCTAAGTTTCACAAGTTTTAGCTAAGTTTGATAAATTTTAGCTGTGGTGCGAAACATTTAGCTATGGTGCATAAGTTTCAGCTAAGCTTGATAATTTTACCTCTAGAACCAAGTTTTAGCTATTGTGAACAAATGTTAGCTAAGTTTTGACAAGTTTTAGCTATGGTGCAGAAGTGTTAGCTAATTTTTAGAAGGTTTAGCTCTAGTGGCGACATTAAGCTGTTTTGCACAAGTTTTGGTAAGTTTGACAAGTTTTTTCTCTAGTGCCAAAGTTATAGCTACGGTGTACAAGTTTTAGCTAAGTGTGACAAGTTTTCGCTGTGGTGCGAAATATTTAGCTATGGTGAATAATTTAAGCTAAGTTTCACAAGTTTTAGCTAAGTTTGATAAATTTTAGCTGTGGTGTGAAACATTTAGCTATGGTGCATAAGTTTCAGCTAAGTTTGATAATTTTTACCTCTAGGACCTAAGTTTTAGCTATTGTGAACAAATGTTAGCTAAGTTTGAAAAGTTTTAGCTAAGTTTTACAATTTTTAGCTCTGGTGCCAAACATTTAGTTATGGTAAAGAAGTTTAAGGTAAGTTCGATAACTTTGACCTCTAGTGCCAAAATTTTAGCTATTGTGAACAAATGTTAGCTAAGTTTGACAAGTTTTAGCTATGGTGCAGAAGTGTTAGCTAATTTTTACAAGGTTTAGCTCTAGTGGCGATATTAAGCTGTTTTGCACAAGTTTTGGTAAGTTTGACAAGTTTTTTCTCTAGAGCCAAAGTTATAGCTACTGTGTACAAGTTTTAGCTAAGTGTGACAAGTTTTCGCTGTGGTGCGAAATATTTAGCTATGGTGAATAAGTTTAAGCTAAGTTCACAAGTTTTAGCTAAGTTTGATAAATTTTAGCTGTGGTGCGAATTATTTAGCTATGGTGCATAAGTTTCAGCTAAGTTTGATAATTTTTACCTCTAGGACCTAAGTTTTTAGCTATTGTGAACAAATGTTAGCTAAGTTTGAAAAGTTTTAGCTAAGTTTTACAATTTTTAGCTCTGATGCCAAACATTTAGTTATGGTAAAGAAGTTTAAGGTAAGTTCGATAACTTTTACCTCTAGTGCCAAAATTTTAGCTATTGTGAACAAATGTTAGCTAAGTTTGACAAGTTTTAGCTATGGTGCACAAGTGTTAGCTAATTTTTACAAGGTTTAGCTCTAGTGGCGATATTAAGCTGTTTTGCACAAGTTTTGGTAAGTTTGACAAGTTTTTTCTCTAGAGCCAAAGTTATAGCTACTGTGTACAAGTTTTAGCTAAGTGTGACAAGTTTTCGCTGTGGTGCGAAATATTTAGCTATGGTGCATAAGTTTAAGCTAAGTTTCACAAGTTTTAGCTAAGTTTTACATGTTTTAGCTCTGGTGCCAAACATTTAGTTATGGTACACAAGTTTAAGGTAAGTTCGATAACTTTTACCTCTAGTGCCAATGTTTTACCTATTGTGACAAATGTTAGCTAAGTTTGAGAAGTTTTAGCTATGGTGCAGAAGTGTTAGCTAATTTTTAGAAGGTTTAGCCCTAGTGGCAACATTAAGCTGTTTTGCACAAGTTTTGGTAAGTTTGACAAGTTTTTTCTCTAGTGCCAAAGTTATAGCTACGGTGTACAAGTTTTAGCTACGTGTGATAAGTTTTCGCTGTGGTGCGAAATATTTAGCTATGGTGAATAAGTTTAAGCTAAGTTTCACAAGTTTTAGCTATGTTTGATAAATTTGTGCTGTGGTGCGAAACATTTAACTATGTTGCATAAGTTTAAGCTAAGTTTGATAATTTTTACCTCTAGGACCAAAGCAACACCTATGTACAAAAGTTTTAGCTAAGTTTGATAAATTTTAGCTGTGGTGCGAAACATTCAGCTATAGTGCATAAGTTTAAGCTAAGTTTGATAATTTTTACCTCTAGGACCAAAGTTTTAGCTATTGTGAACAAATTTTAGCTAAGTTTGACAAGTTTTAGCTAAGTTTTACAAGTTTTAGCTCTGGTGCCAAACATTTAGTTATGGTAAAGAAGTTGAAGGTAAGTTCGATAACTTTTACCTCTAGTGCCAAAGTTTTAGCAATTGTGAACAAATGTTAGCTAAGTTTGACAAGTTTTAGCTATGGTGCAGAAGTGTTAGCTAATTTTTAGAAGGTTTAGCTCTAGTGGCGACATTAAGCTGTTTTGCACAAGTTTTGGTAAGTTTGACAAGTTTTTCTCTAGAGCCAAAGTTATGGCTACGGTGTAGAAGTTTTAGCTAAGTGTGACAAGTTTTTCGCTGTGGTGCGAAATATTTAGCTATGGTGAATAAGTTTAAGCTAAGTTTCACAAGTTTTAGCTAAGTTTGATAAATTTTAGCTGTGGTGCGAATTATTTAGCTATGGTGCATAAGTTTCAGCTAAGTTTGATAATTTTTACCTCTAGGACCTAAGTTTTAGCTATTGTGAACAAATGTTAGCTAAGTTTGAAAAGTTTTAGCTAAGTTTTACAATTTTTAGCTCTGGTGCCAAACATTTAGTTATGGTAAAGAAGTTTAAGGTAAGTTCGATAACTTTGACCTCTAGTGCCAAAAATTTTAGCTATTGTGAACAAATGTTAGCTAAGTTTGACAAGTTTTAGCTATGGTGCAGAAGTGTTAGCTAATTTTTACAAGGTTTAGCTCTAGTGGCGATATTAAGCTGTTTTGCACAAGTTTTGGTAAGTTTGACAAGTTTTTTCTCTAGAGCCAAAGTTATAGCTACGGTGTACAAGTTTTACCTAAGTGTGACAAGTTTTCGTTGTGGTGCGAAATATTTAGCTATGGTGCATAAGTTTAAGCTAAGTTTCACAAGTTTTAGCGAAGTTTTACATGTTTTAGCTCTGGTGCCAAACATTTAGTTGTGGTGCACAAGTTTAAGGTAAGTTCGATAACTTTTACCTCTAGTGCCAATGTTTTACCTATTGTGACAAATGTTAGCTAAGTTTGACAAGTTTTAGCTATGGTGCAGAAGTGTTAGCTAATTTTTAGAAGGTTTAGCTCTAGTGGCGACATTAAGCTGTTTTTTTGCACAAGTTTTGGTAAGTTTGACAAGTTTTTTCTCTAGAGCCAAAGTTATGGCTACGGTGTAGAAGTTTTAGCTAAGTGTGACAAGTTTTCGCTGTGGTGCGAAATATTTAGCTATGGTGAATAAGTTTAAGCTAAGTTTCACAAGTTTTAGCTAAGTTTGATAAATTTTAGCTGTGGTGCGAATTATTTAGCTATGGTGCATAAGTTTCAGCTAAGTTTGATAATTTTTACCTCTAGGACCTAAGTTTTAGCTATTGTGAACAAATGTTAGCTAAGTTTGAAAAGTTTTAGCTAAGTTTTACAATTTTTAGCTCTGGTGCCAAACATTTAGTTATGGTAAAGAAGTTTAAGGTAAGTTCGATAACTTTGACCTCTAGTGCCAAAATTTTAGCTATTGTGAACAAATGTTAGCTAAGTTTGACAAGTTTTAGCTATGGTGCACAAGTGTTAGCTAATTTTTACAAGGTTTAGCTCTAGTGGCGATATTAAGCTGTTTTGCACAAGTTTTGGTAAGTTTGACAAGTTTTTTCTCTAGAGCCAAAGTTATAGCTACGGTGTACAAGTTTTACCTAAGTGTGACAAGTTTTCGTTGTGGTGCGAAATATTTAGCTATGGTGCATAAGTTTAAGCTAAGTTTCACAAGTTTTAGCGAAGTTTTACATGTTTTAGCTCTGGTGCCAAACATTTAGTTGTGGTGCACAAGTTTAAGGTAAGTTCGATAACTTTTACCTCTAGTGCCAATGTTTTACCTATTGTGACAAATGTTAGCTAAGTTTGACAAGTTTTAGCTATGGTGCAGAAGTGTTAGCTAATTTTTAGAAGGTTTAGCTCGAGTGGCGACATTAAGCTGTTTTTTTGCACAAGTTTTGGTAAGTTTGACAAGTTTTTTCTCTAGAGCCAAAGTTATGGCTACGGTGTAGAAGTTTTAGCTAAGTGTGACAAGTTTTCGCTGTGGTGCGAAATATTTAGCTATGGTGAATAAGTTTAAGCTAAGTTTCACAAGTTTTAGCTAAGTTTGATAAATTTTAGCTGTGGTGCGAATTATTTAGCTATGGTGCATAAGTTTCAGCTAAGTTTGATAATTTTTACCTCTAGGACCTAAGTTTTAGCTATTGTGAACAAATGTTAGCTAAGTTTGAAAAGTTTTAGCTAAGTTTTACAATTTTTAGCTCTGGTGCCAAACATTTAGTTATGGTAAAGAAGTTTAAGGTAAGTTCGATAACTTTGACCTCTAGTGCCAAAATTTTAGCTATTGTGAACAAATGTTAGCTAAGTTTGACAAGTTTTAGCTATGGTGCACAAGTGTTAGCTAATTTTTACAAGGTTTAGCTCTAGTGGCGATATTAAGCTGTTTTGCACAAGTTTTGGTAAGTTTGACAAGTTTTTTCTCTAGAGCCAAAGTTATAGCTACGGTGTACAAGTTTTACCTAAGTGTGACAAGTTTTCGTTGTGGTGCGAAATATTTAGCTATGGTGCATAAGTTTAAGCTAAGTTTCACAAGTTTTAGCGAAGTTTTACATGTTTTAGCTCTGGTGCCAAACATTTAGTTGTGGTGCACAAGTTTAAGGTAAGTTCGATAACTTTTACCTCTAGTGCCAATGTTTTACCTATTGTGACAAATGTTAGCTAAGTTTGACAAGTTTTAGCTATGGTGCAGAAGTGTTAGCTAATTTTTAGAAGGTTTAGCTCTAGTGGCGACATTAAGCTGTTTTTTTGCACAAGTTTTGGTAAGTTTGACAAGTTTTTTCTCTAGAGCCAAAGTTATGGCTACGGTGTAGAAGTTTTAGCTAAGTGTGACAAGTTTTCGCTGTGGTACGAAATATTTAGCTATGGTGAATAAGTTTAAGCTAAGTTTCACAAGTTTTAGCTAAGTTTGATAAATTTTAGCTGTGGTGCGAATTATTTAGCTATGGTGCATAAGTTTCAGCTAAGTTTGATAATTTTTACCTCTAGGACCTTACTTTTAGCTATTGTGAACAAATGTTAGCTAAGTTTGAAAAGTTTTAGCTAAGTTTTACAATTTTTAGCTCTGATGCCAAACATTTAGTTATGGTAAAGAAGTTTAAGGTAAGTTCGATAACTTTTACCTCTAGTGCCAAAATTTTAGCTATTGTGAACAAATGTTAGCTAAGTTTGACAAGTTTTAGCTATGGTGCACAAGTGTTAGCTAATTTTTACAAGGTTTAGCTCTAGTGGCGATATTAAGCTGTTTTGCACAAGTTTTGGTAAGTTTGACAAGTTTTTTCTCTAGAGCCAAAGTTATAGCTACTGTGTACAAGTTTTAGCTAAGTGTGACAAGTTTTCGCTGTGGTGCGAAATATTTAGCTATGGTGCATAAGTTTAAGCTAAGTTTCACAAGTTTTAGCTAAGTTTTACATGTTTTAGCTCTGGTGCCAAACATTTAGTTATGGTACACAAGTTTAAGGTAAGTTCGATAACTTTTACCTCTAGTGCCAATGTTTTACCTATTGTGACAAATGTTAGCTAAGTTTGAGAAGTTTTAGCTATGGTGCAGAAGTGTTAGCTAATTTTTAGAAGGTTTAGCCCTAGTGGCAACATTAAGCTGTTTTGCACAAGTTTTGGTAAGTTTGACAAGTTTTTTCTCTAGTGCCAAAGTTATAGCTACGGTGTACAAGTTTTAGCTACGTGTGATAAGTTTTCGCTGTGGTGCGAAATATTTAGCTATGGTGAATAAGTTTAAGCTAAGTTTCACAGGTTTTAGCTATGTTTGATAAATTTGTGCTGTGGTGCGAAACATTTAACTATGGTGCATAAGTTTAAGCTAAGTTTGATAATTTTTAGCTCTAGGACCAAAGCAACACCTATGTACAAAAGTTTTAGCTAAGTTTGATAAATTTTAGCTGTGGTGCGAAACATTCAGCTATAGTGCATAAGTTTAAGCTAAGTTTGATAATTTTTACCTCTAGGACCAAAGTTTTAGCTATTGTGAACAAATTTTAGCTAAGTTTGACAAGTTTTAGCTAAGTTTTACAAGTTTTAGCTCTGGTGCCAAACATTTAGTTATGGTAAAGAAGTTGAAGGTAAGTTCGATAACTTTTACCTCTAGTGCCAAAGTTTTAGCAATTGTGAACAAATGTTAGCTAAGTTTGACAAGTTTTAGCTATGGTGCAGAAGTGTTAGCTAATTTTTACAAGGTTTAGCTCTAGTGGCGATATTAAGCTGTTTTTGCACAAGTTTTGGTAAGTTTGACAAGTTTTTTCTCTAGAGCCAAAGTTATAGCTACTTTGTACAAGTTTTAGCTAAGTGTGACAAGTTTTCGCTGTGGTGCGAAATATTTAGCTATGGTGAATAAGTTTAAGCTAAGTTTCACAAGTTTTAGCTAAGTTTGATAAATTTTAGCTGTGGTGTGAAACATTTAGCTATGGTGCATAAGTTTCAGCTAAGCTTGATAATTTTTACCTCTAGAACCAAAGTTTTAGCTATTGTGAACAAATGTTAGCTAAGTTTGACAAGTTTTAGCTATGGTGCAGAAGTGTTAGCTAATTTTTAGAAGGTTTAGCTCTAGTGGCGACATTAAGCTGTTTTGCACAAGTTTTGGTAAGTTTGACAAGTTTTTTCTCTAGTGCCAAAGTTTTAGCTAAATTTGATAAATTTTAGCTATGGTGCGAAACATTTAGCTATGGTGCATAATTTTAAGCTATGTTTGATATATTTTACCTCTAGGACCAAAGTTTTAGCTATGGTTTACAAGTTTTAGCTCTGGTCCCAAACATTTAGCAATGGTGAACATGTTAAGTGTAAGTTGATAAGTTTTACCGCTAGTCCCAAACTTATAGTTATTGTGAACAAATTTTAGCTAAGTTTGATAATTTTTAGCTATCTTGGACAAGTGTTAGCTAAGTTTGAGAAGTTTTTGCTCTAGAGCCGACATTTTAGCTATTGTACACAAGGTTAAGTAAGTTTGAAAACTTTTTGCTCTAATGCTAAAGTTTTAGCTATGGTGCACAAGTTTTAGTTAAGTTTGGCAAGGTTGAGCTCCAGTGGCGACGTTAAACCTATTGTGCACAAGTTTAGGTAAGTTTGACAAGTTTTTGCTTTACTGACAAAGTTTTAGCTATGGTGCACACGTCTTAGCTAAGCTTGACAAATTTTAGCTCTGATGCCAAACATTTAGCTATGGTGCACAAGCTTGAGGTAAGTTTGATAACTTTTACCTCTAGTGCCAAAGTTATACCTATGTACAAAAGTTTTAGCTAAGTTTGATAAATTTTAGCTGTGGTGCTAAACATTTAGCTATGGTGCATAAGTTTAAGCTAAGTTTGATAATTTTTACCTCTTGAACCAAAGTTTTAGCTATTGTGAACAAATGTTAGCTAAGTTTTACAAGTTTTAACTCTGGTGCCAAACATTTAGTTATGGTAAAGAAGTTTAAGGTAAGTTCGATAAATTTTACCTCTAGTGCCAAAGTTTTAGCTATTGTGAACAAATGTTAGCTAATTTTGACAAGTTTTAGCTATAGTGCAGAAGTGTTAGCTAATTTTTACAAGGTTTAGCTCTAGTTACGACATTAAACTATTGTGCACAAGCTTCGGTAAATTTGACAAGTTTTTTCTCTAGTGCCAAAGTTATAGCTACTGTGTACAAGTTTTAGCTAAGTGTGACAAGTTTTCGCTGTGGTGCGAAATATTTAGCTATGGTGAATAAGTTTAAGCTAAGTTTCACAAGTTTTAGCTAAGTTTGATAAATTTTAGCTGTGGTGCGAAACATTTAGCTATGGTGCATAAGTTTCAGCTAAGCTTGATAATTTTTACCTCTAGAACCAAAGTTTTAGCTATTGTGAACAAATGTTAGCTAAGTTTGACAAGTTTTAGCTATGGTGCAGAAGTGTTAGCTAATTTTTAGAAGGTTTAGCTCTAGTGGCGACATTAAGCTGTTTTGCACAAGTTTTGGTAAGTTTGACAAGTTTTTTCTCTAGTGCCAAAGTTATAGCTACGCTATACAAGTTTTAGCTAAGTGTGACAAGTTTTCGCTGTGGTGCGAAATATTTAGCTATGGTGAATAATTTTAAGCTAAGTTTCACAAGTTTTAGCTAAGTTTGATAAATTTTAGCTGTGGTGTGAAACATTTAGCTATGGTGCATAAGTTTCAGCTAAGTTTGATAATTTTTACCTCTAGGACCTAAGTTTTAGCTATTGTGAACAAATGTTAGCTAAGTTTGAAAAGTTTTAGCTAAGTTTTACAATTTTTAGCTCTGGTGCCAAACATTTAGTTATGGTAAAGAAGTTTAAGGTAAGTTCGATAACTTTTACCTCTAGTGCCAAAATTTTAGCTATTGTGAACAAATGTTAGCTAAGTTTGACAAGTTTTAGCTATGGTGCAGAAGTGTTAGGTAATTTTTACAAGGTTTAGCTCTAGTGGCGATATTAAGCTGTTTTGCACAAGTTTTGGTAAGTTTGACAAGTTTTTTCTCTAGAGCCAAAGTTATAGCTACTGTGTACAAGTTTTAGCTAAGTGTGACAAGTTTTTGCTGTGGTGCGAAATATTTAGCTATGGTGAATAAGTTTAAGCTAAGTTTCACAAGTTTTAGCTAAGTTTGATAAATTTTAGCTGTGGTGCGAAACATTTAGCTATGGTGCATAAGTTTCAGCTAAGCTTGATAATTTTTACCTCTAGAACCAAAGTTTTAGCTATTGTGAACAAATGTTAGCTAAGTTTGACAAGTTTTAGCTATGGTGCAGAAGTGTTAGCTAATTTTTAGAAGGTTTAGCTCTAGTGGCGACATTAAGCTGTTTTGCACAAGTTTTGGTAAGTTTGACAAGTTTTTTCTCTAGTGCCAAAGTTATAGCTACGGTGTACAAGTTTTAGCTAAGTGTGACAAGTTTTCGCTGTGGTGCGAAATATTTAGCTATGGTGAATAATTTTAAGCTAAGTTTCACAAGTTTTAGCTAAGTTTGATAAATTTTAGCTGTGGTGTGAAACATTTAGCTATGGTGCATAAGTTTCAGCTAAGTTTGATAATTTTTACCTCTAGGACCTAAGTTTTAGCTATTGTGAACAAATGTTAGCTAAGTTTGAAAAGTTTTAGCTAAGTTTTACAATTTTTAGCTCTGGTGCAAAACATTTAGTTATGGTAAAGAAGTTTAAGGTAAGTTCGATAACTTTTACCTCTAGTGCCCAAATTTTAGCTATTGTGAACAAATGTTAGCTAAGTTTGACAAGTTTTAGCTATGGTGCAGAAGTGTTAGCTAATGTTTACAAGGTTTAGCTCTAGTGGCGATATTAAGCTGTTTTGCACAAGTTTTGGTAAGTTTGACAAGTTTTTTCTCTAGAGCCAAAGTTATAGCTACTTTGTACAAGTTTTAGCTAAGTGTGACAAGTTTTCGCTGTGGTGCGAAATATTTAGCTATGGTGAATAAGTTTAAGCTAAGTTTCACAAGTTTTAGCTAAGTTTGATAAATTTTAGCTGTGGTGCGAAACATTTAGCTATGGTGCATAAGTTTCAGCTAAGCTTGATAATTTTTACCTCTAGAACCAAAGTTTTAGCTATTGTGAACAAATGTTAGCTAAGTTTGACAAGTTTTAGCTATGGTGCAGAAGTGTTAGCTAATTTTTAGAAGGTTTAGCTCTAGTGGCGACATTAAGCTGTTTTGCACAAGTTTTGGTAAGTTTGACAAGTTTTTTCTCTAGAGCCAAAGTTATAACTACGGTGTACAAGTTTTACCTAAGTGTGACAAGTTTTCGCTGTGGTGCGAAATATTTAGCTATGGTGCATAAGTTTAAGCTAAGTTTCACAAGTTTTAGCGAAGTTTTACATGTTTTAGCTCTGGTGCCAAACATTTAGTTGTGGTGCACAAGTTTAAGGTAAGTTCGATAACTTTTACCTCTAGTGCCAATGTTTTACCTATTGTGACAAATGTTAGCTAAGTTTGACAAGTTTTAGCTATGGTGCAGAAGTGTTAGCTAATTTTTAGAAGGTTTAGCTCTAGTGGCGACATTAAGCTGTTTTTTTGCACAAGTTTTGGTAAGTTTGACAAGTTTTTTCTCTAGAGCCAAAGTTATGGCTACGGTGTAGAAGTTTTAGCTAAGTGTGACAAGTTTTCGCTGTGGTGCGAAATATTTAGCTATGGTGAATAAGTTTAAGCTAAGTTTCACAAGTTTTAGCTAAGTTTGATAAATTTTAGCTGTGGTGCGAATTATTTAGCTATGGTGCATAAGTTTCAGCTAAGTTTGATAATTTTTACCTCTAGGACCTAAGTTTTAGCTATTGTGAACAAATGTTAGCTAAGTTTGAAAAGTTTAGCTAAGTTTTTACAATTTTTAGCTCTGATGCCAAACATTTAGTTATGGTAAAGAAGTTTAAGGTAAGTTCGATAACTTTTACCTCTAGTGCCAAAATTTTAGCTATTGTGAACAAATGTTAGCTAAGTTTGACAAGTTTTAGCTATGGTGCACAAGTGTTAGCTAATTTTTACAAGGTTTAGCTCTAGTGGCGATATTAAGCTGTTTTGCACAAGTTTTGGTAAGTTTGACAAGTTTTTTCTCTAGAGCCAAAGTTATAGCTACGGTGTACAAGTTTTAGCTAAGTGTGACAAGTTTTCGCTGTGGTGCGAAATATTTAGCTATGGTGCATAAGTTTAAGCTAAGTTTCACAAGTTTTAGCTAAGTTTTACATGTTTTAGCTCTGGTGCCAAACATTTAGTTATGGTACACAAGTTTAAGGTAAGTTCGATAACTTTTACCTCTAGTGCCAATGTTTCACCTATTGTGACAAATGTTAGCTAAGTTTGAGAAGTTTTAGCTATGGTGCAGAAGTGTTAGCTAATTTTTACAAGCTTTAGCTCTAGTGGCGATATTAAGCTGTTTTGCACAAGTTTTGGTAAGTTTGACAAGTTTTTTCTCTAGAGCCAAAGTTATAGCTACTTTGTACAAGTTTTAGCTACGTGTGATAAGTTTTCGCTGTGGTGCGAAATATTTAGCTATGGTGAATAAGTTTAAGCTAAGTTTCACAAGTTTTAGCTATGTTTGATAAATTTGTGCTGTGGTGCGAAACATTTAACTATGGTGCATAAGTTTAAGCTAAGTTTGATAATTTTTACCTCTAGGACCAAAGCAACACCTATGTACAAAAGTTTTAGCTAAGTTTGATAAATTTTAGCTGTGGTGCGAAACATTCAGCTATAGTGCATAAGTTTAAGCTAAGTTTGATAATTTTTACCTCTAGGACCAAAAGTTTTAGCTATTGTGAACAAATTTTAGCTAAGTTTGACAAGTTTTAGCTAAGTTTTACAAGTTTTAGCTCTGGTGCGAAACATTTAGTTATGGTAAAGAAGTTGAAGGTAAGTTCGATAACTTTTACCTCTAGTGCCAAAGTTTTAGCAATTGTGAACAAATGTTAGCTAAGTTTGACAAGTTTTAGCTATGGTGCAGAAGTGTTAGCTAATTTTTACAAGGTTTAGCTCTAGTGGCGATATTAAGCTGTTTTGCACAAGTTTTGGTAAGTTTGACAAGTTTTTTCTCTAGAGCCAAAGTTATAGCTACTTTGTACAAGTTTTAGCTAAGTGTGACAAGTTTTCGCTGTGGTGCGAAATATTTAGCTATGGTGAATAAGTTTAAGCTAAGTTTCACAAGTTTTAGCTAAGTTTGATAAATTTTAGCTGTGGTGCGAAACATTTAGCTATGGTGCATAAGTTTCAGCTAAGTTTGATAATTTTTTACCTCTAGGACCTAAGTTTTAGCTATTGTGAACAAATGTTAGCTAAGTTTGAAAAGTTTTAGCTAAGTTTTACAATTTTTAGCTCTGGTGCCAAACATTTAGTTATGGTAAAGAAGTTTAAGGTAAGTTCGATAACTTTGACCTCTAGTGCCAAAATTTTAGCTATTGTGAACAAATGTTAGCTAAGTTTGACAAGTTTTAGCTATGGGTGCAGAAGTGTTAGCTAATTTTTACAAGGTTTAGCTCTAGTGGCGATATTAAGCTGTTTTGCACAAGTTTTGGTAAGTTTGACAAGTTTTTCTCTAGAGCCAAAGTTATAGCTACGGTGTACAAGTTTTACCTAAGTGTGACAAGTTTTCGCTGTGGTGCGAAATATTTAGCTATGGTGCATAAGTTTAAGCAAGTTTCACAAGTTTTTAGCGAAGTTTTTACATGTTTTAGCTCTGGTGCCAAACATTTAGTTGTGGTGCACAAGTTTAAGGTAAGTTCGATAACTTTTACCTCTAGTGCCAATGTTTTACCTATTGTGACAAATGTTAGCTAAGTTTGACAAGTTTTAGCTATGGTGCAGAAGTGTTAGCTAATTTTTAGAAGGTTTAGCTCTAGTGGCGACATTAAGCTGTTTTTTTGCACAAGTTTTGGTAAGTTTGACAAGTTTTTTTCTCTAGAGCCAAAGTTATGGCTACGGCTGTAGAAGTTTTAGCTAAGTGTGACAAGTTTTCGCTGTGGTGCGAAATATTTAGCTATGGTGAATAAGTTTAAGCTAAGTTTCACAAGTTTTAGCTAAGTTTGATAAATTTTAGCTGTGGTGCGAATTATTTAGCTATGGTGCATAAGTTTCAGCTAAGTTTGATAATTTTTACCTCTAGGACCTAAGTTTTAGCTATTGTGAACAAATGTTAGCTAAGTTTGAAAAGTTTTAGCTAAGTTTTTACAATTTTTTAGCTCTGGTGCGAAACATTTAGTTTTATGGTAAAGAAGTTGAAGGTAAGTTCGATAACTTTTACCTCTAGTGCCAAAGTTTTAGCAATTGTGAACAAATGTTAGCTAAGTTTGACAAGTTTTAGCTATGGTGCAGAAGTGTTAGCTAATTTTTAAAAGGTTTAGCTCTAGTGGCGATATTAAGCTGTTTTGCACAAGTTTTGGTAAGTTTGACAAGTTTTTTCTCTAGAGCCAAAGTTATAGCTACTTTGTACAAGTTTTAGCTAAGTGTGACAAGTTTTCGCTGTGGTGCGAAATATTTAGCTATGGTGAATAAGTTTAAGCTAAGTTTCACAAGTTTTAGCTAAGTTTGATAAATTTTAGCTGTGGTGCGAAACATTTAGCTATGGTGCATAAGTTTCAGCTAAGTTTGATAATTTTTACCTCTAGGACCTAAGTTTTAGCTATTGTGAACAAATGTTAGCTAAGTTTGAAAAGTTTTAGCTAAGTTTTACAATTTTTAGCTCTGGTGCCAAACATTTAGTTATGGTAAAGAAGTTTAAGGTAAGTTCGATAACTTTGACCTCTAGTGCCAAAATTTTAGCTATTGTGAACAAATGTTAGCTAAGTTTGACAAGTTTTAGCTATGGTGCAGAAGTGTTAGCTAATTTTTACAAGGTTTAGCTCTAGTGGCGATATTAAGCTGTTTTGCACAAGTTTTGGTAAGTTTGACAAGTTTTTTCTCTAGAGCCAAAGTTATAGCTACGGTGTACAAGTTTTACCTAAGTGTGACAAGTTTTCGCTGTGGTGCGAAATATTTAGCTATGGTGCATAAGTTTAAGCTAAGTTTCACAAGTTTTAGCGAAGTTTTACATGTTTTTAGCTCTGGTGCCAAACATTTAGTTGTGGTGCACAAGTTTAAGGTAAGTTCGATAACTTTTACCTCTAGTGCCAATGTTTTACCTATTGTGACAAATGTTAGCTAAGTTTGACAAGTTTTAGCTATGGTGCAGAAGTGTTAGCTAATTTTTAGAAGGTTTAGCTCTAGTGGCGACATTAAGCTGTTTTTTTGCACAAGTTTTGGTAAGTTTGACAAGTTTTTTCTCTAGAGCCAAAGTTATGGCTACGGTGTAGAAGTTTTAGCTAAGTGTGACAAGTTTTCGCTGTGGTGCGAAATATTTAGCTATGGTGAATAAGTTTAAGCTAAGTTTCACAAGTTTTAGCTAAGTTTGATAAATTTTAGCTGTGGTGCGAATTATTTAGCTATGGTGCATAAGTTTCAGCTAAGTTTGATAATTTTTACCTCTAGGACCTAAGTTTTAGCTATTGTGAACAAATGTTAGCTAAGTTTGAAAAGTTTTAGCTAAGTTTTACAATTTTTAGCTCTGATGCCAAACATTTAGTTATGGTAAAGAAGTTTAAGGTAAGTTCGATAACTTTTACCTCTAGTGCCAAAATTTTAGCTATTGTGAACAAATGTTAGCTAAGTTTGACAAGTTTTAGCTATGGTGCACAAGTGTTAGCTAATTTTTACAAGGTTTAGCTCTAGTGGCGATATTAAGCTGTTTTGCACAAGTTTTGGTAAGTTTGACAAGTTTTTTCTCTAGAGCCAAAGTTATAGCTACGGTGTACAAGTTTTAGCTAAGTGTGACAAGTTTTCGCTGTGGTGCGAAATATTTAGCTATGGTGCATAAGTTTAAGCTAAGTTTCACAAGTTTTAGCTAAGTTTTACATGTTTTAGCTCTGGTGCCAAACATTTAGTTTATGGTACACAAGTTTAAGGTAAGTTCGATAACTTTTACCTCTAGTGCCAATGTTTCACCTATTGTGACAAATGTTAGCTAAGTTTGAGAAGTTTTAGCTATGGTGCAGAAGTGTTAGCTAATTTTTACAAGGTTTAGCTCTAGTGGCGATATTAAGCTATTTTGCACAAGTTTTGGTAAGTTTGACAAGTTTTTTCTCTAGAGCCAAAGTTATAGCTACTTTGTACAAGTTTTAGCTACGTGTGATAAGTTTTCGCTGTGGTGCGAAATATTTAGCTATGGTGAATAAGTTTAAGCTAAGTTTCACAAGTTTTAGCTATGTTTGATAAATTTGTGCTGTGGTGCGAAACATTTAACTATGGTGCATAAGTTTAAGCTAAGTTTGATAATTTTTACCTCTAGGACCAAAGCAACACCTATGTACAAAAGTTTTTAGCTAAGTTTGATAAATTTTAGCTGTGGTGCGAAACATTCAGCTATAGTGCATAAGTTTAAGCTAAGTTTGATAATTTTTACCTCTAGGACCAAAGTTTTAGCTATTGTGAACAAATTTTAGCTAAGTTTGACAAGTTTTAGCTAAGTTTTACAAGTTTTAGCTCTGGTGCGAAACATTTAGTTATGGTAAAGAAGTTGAAGGTAAGTTCGATAACTTTTACCTCTAGTGCCAAAGTTTTAGCAATTGTGAACAAATGTTAGCTAAGTTTGACAAGTTTTAGCTATGGTGCAGAAGTGTTAGCTAATTTTTACAAGGTTTAGCTCTAGTGGCGATATTAAGCTGTTTTGCACAAGTTTTGGTAAGTTTGACAAGTTTTTTCTCTAGAGCCAAAGTTATAGCTACTTTGTACAAGTTTTAGCTAAGTGTGACAAGTTTTCGCTGTGGTGCGAAATATTTAGCTATGGTGAATAAGTTTAAGCTAAGTTTCACAAGTTTTAGCTAAGTTTGATAAATTTTAGCTGTGGTGTGAAACATTTAGCTATGGTGCATAAGTTTCAGCTAAGCTTGATAATTTTTACCTCTAGAACCAAAGTTTTAGCTATTGTGAACAAATGTTAGCTAAGTTTGACAAGTTTTAGCTATGGTGCAGAAGTGTTAGCTAATTTTTAGAAGGTTTAGCTCTAGTGGCGACATTAAGCTGTTTTGCACAAGTTTTGGTAAGTTTGACAAGTTTTTTCTCTAGTGCCAAAGTTTTAGCTAAATTTGATAAATTTTAGCTATGGTGCGAAACATTTAGCTATGGTGCATAATTTTAAGCTAAGTTTGATATATTTTACCTCTAGGACCAAAGTTTTAGCTATGGTTTACAAGTTTTAGCTCTGGTCCCAAACATTTAGCAATGGTGAACATGTTAAGTGTAAGTTGATAAGTTTTACCGCTAGTCCCAAACTTATAGTTATTGTGAACAAATTTTAGCTAAGTTTGATAATTTTTAGCTATCTTGGACAAGTGTTAGCTAAGTTTGAGAAGTTTTTGCTCTAGAGCCGACATTTTAGCTATTGTACACAAGGTTAAGTAAGTTTGAAAACTTTTTGCTCTAATGCTAAAGTTTTAGCTATGGTGCACAAGTTTTAGTTAAGTTTGGCAAGGTTGAGCTCCAGTGGCGACGTTAAACCTATTGTGCACAAGTTTAGGTAAGTTTGACAAGTTTTTGCTTTACTGACAAAGTTTTAGCTATGGTGCACACGTCTTAGCTAAGCTTGACAAATTTTAGCTCTGATGCCAAACATTTAGCTATGGTGCACAAGCTTGAGGTAAGTTTGATAACTTTTACCTCTAGTGCCAAAGTTATACCTATGTACAAAAGTTTTAGCTAAGTTTGATAAATTTTAGCTGTGGTGCTAAACATTTAGCTATGGTGCATAAGTTTAAGCTAAGTTTGATAATTTTTACCTCTTGAACCAAAGTTTTAGCTATTGTGAACAAATGTTAGCTAAGTTTTACAAGTTTTAACTCTGATGCCAAACATTTAGTTATGGTAAAGAAGTTTAAGGTAAGTTCGATAAATTTTACCTCTAGTGCCAAAGTTTTAGCTATTGTGAACAAATGTTAGCTAAGTTTGACAAGTTTTAGCTATGGTGCAGAAGTGTTAGCTAATTTTTACAAGGTTTAGCTCTAGTGGCGATATTAAGCTGTTTTGCACAAGTTTTGGTAAGTTTGACAAGTTTTTTCTCTAGAGCCAAAGTTATAGCTACGGTGTACAAGTTTTACCTAAGTGTGACAAGTTTTCGCTGTGGTGCGAAATATTTAGCTATGGTGCATAAGTTTAAGCTAAGTTTCACAAGTTTTAGCGAAGTTTTACATGTTTTAGCTCTGGTGCCAAACATTTAGTTGTGGTGCACAAGTTTAAGGTAAGTTCGATAACTTTTACCTCTAGTGCCAATGTTTTACCTATTGTGACAAATGTTAGCTAAGTTTGACAAGTTTTAGCTATGGTGCAGAAGTGTTAGCTAATTTTTAGAAGGTTTAGCTCTAGTGGCGACATTAAGCTGTTTTTTTGCACAAGTTTTGGTAAGTTTGACAAGTTTTTTCTCTAGAGCCAAAGTTATGGCTACGGTGTAGAAGTTTTAGCTAAGTGTGACAAGTTTTCGCTGTGGTGCGAAATATTTAGCTATGGTGAATAAGTTTAAGCTAAGTTTGATAAATTTTAGCTGTGGTGCGAATTATTTAGCTATGGTGCATAAGTTTCAGCTAAGTTTGATAATTTTTACCTCTAGGACCTAAGTTTTAGCTATTGTGAACAAATGTTAGCTAAGTTTGAAAAGTTTTAGCTAAGTTTTACAATTTTTAGCTCTGATGCCAAACATTTAGTTATGGTAAAGAAGTTTAAGGTAAGTTCGATAACTTTTACCTCTAGTGCCAAAATTTTAGCTATTGTGAACAAATGTTAGCTAAGTTTGACAAGTTTTAGCTATGGTGCACAAGTGTTAGCTAATTTTACAAGGTTTAGCTCTAGTGGCGATATTAAGCTGTTTTGCACAAGTTTTGGTAAGTTTGACAAGTTTTTTCTCTAGAGCCAAAGTTATAGCTACGGTGTACAAGTTTTAGCTAAGTGTGACAAGTTTTCGCTGTGGTGCGAAATATTTAGCTATGGTGCATAAGTTTAATCTAAGTTTCACAAGTTTTAGCTAAGTTTTACATGTTTTAGCTCTGGTGCCAAACATTTAGTTATGGTACACAAGTTTAAGGTAAGTTCGATAACTTTTACCTCTAGTGCCAATGTTTTACCTATTGTGACAAATGTTAGCTAAGTTTGAGAAGTTTTAGCTATGGTGCAGAAGTGTTAGCTAATTTTTAGAAGGTTTAGCCCTAGTGGCAACATTAAGCTGTTTTGCACAAGTTTTGGTAAGTTTGACAAGTTTTTTCTCTAGTGCCAAAGTTATAGCTACGGTGTACAAGTTTTAGCTACGTGTGATAAGTTTTCGCTGTGGTGCGAAATATTTAGCTATGGTGAATAAGTTTAAGCTAAGTTTCACAAGTTTTAGCTATGTTTGATAAATTTGTGCTGTGGTGCGAAACATTTAACTATGGTGCATAAGTTTAAGCTAAGTTTGATAATTTTTACCTCTAGGACCAAAGCAACACCTATGTACAAAAGTTTTAGCTAAGTTTGATAAATTTTAGCTGTGGTGCGAAACATTCAGCTATAGTGCATAAGTTTAAGCTAAGTTTGATAATTTTTACCTCAAGGACCAAAGTTTTAGCTATTGTGAACAAATTTTAGCTAAGTTTGACAAGTTTTAGCTAAGTTTTACAAGTTTTAGTTCTGGTGCGAAACATTTAGTTATGGTAAAGAAGTTGAAGGTAAGTTCGATAACTTTTACCTCTAGTGCCAAAGTTTTAGCAATTGTGAACAAATGTTAGCTAAGTTTGACAAGTTTTAGCTATGGTGCAGAAGTGTTAGCTAATTTTTACAAGGTTTAGCTCTAGTGGCGATATTAAGCTGTTTTGCACAAGTTTTGGTAAGTTTGACAAGTTTTTTCTCTAGAGCCAAAGTTATAGCTACTTTGTTCAAGTTTTAGCTAAGTGTGACAAGTTTTCGCTGTGGTGCGAAATATTTAGCTATGGTGAATAAGTTTAAGCTAAGTTTCACAAGTTTTAGCTAAGTTTGATAAATTTTAGCTGTGGTGTGAAACATTTAGCTATGGTGCATAAGTTTCAGCTAAGCTTGATAATTTTTACCTCTAGAACCAAAGTTTTAGCTATTGTGAACAAATGTTAGCTAAGTTTGACAAGTTTTAGCTATGGTGCAGAAGTGTTAGCTAATTTTTAGAAGGTTTAGCTCTAGTGGCGACATTAAGCTGTTTTGCACAAGTTTTGGTAAGTTTGACAAGTTTTTTCTCTAGTGCCAAAGTTTTAGCTAAATTTGATAAATTTTAGCTATGGTGCGAAACATTTAGCTATGGTGCATAATTTTAAGCTAAGTTTGATATATTTTACCTCTAGGACCAAAGTTTTAGCTATGGTTTACAAGTTTTAGCTCTGGTCCCAAACATTTAGCAATGGTGAACATGTTAAGTGTAAGTTGATAAGTTTTACCGCTAGTCCCAAACTTATAGTTATTGTGAACAAATTTTAGCTAAGTTTGATAATTTTTAGCTATCTTGGACAAGTGTTAGCTAAGTTTGAGAAGTTTTTGCTCTAGAGCCGACATTTTAGCTATTGTACACAAGGTTAAGTAAGTTTGAAAACTTTTTGCTCTAATGCTAAAGTTTTAGCTATGGTGCACAAGTTTTAGTTAAGTTTGGCAAGGTTGAGCTCCAGTGGCGACGTTAAACCTATTGTGCACAAGTTTAGGTAAGTTTGACAAGTTTTTGCTTTACTGACAAGTTTTAGCTATGGTGCACACGTCTTAGCTAAGCTTGACAAATTTTAGCTCTGATGCCAAACATTTAGCTATGGTGCACAAGCTTGAGGTAAGTTTGATAACTTTTACCTCTAGTGCCAAAGTTATACCTATGTACAAAAGTTTTAGCTAAGTTGATAAATTTTAGCTGTGGTGCTAAACATTTAGCTATGGTGCATAAGTTTAAGCTAAGTTTGATAATTTTTACCTCTTGAACCAAAGTTTTAGCTATTGTGAACAAATGTTAGCTAAGTTTTACAAGTTTTAACTCTGGTGCCAAACATTTAGTTATGGTAAAGAAGTTTAAGGTAAGTTCGATAAATTTTACCTCTAGTGCCAAAGTTTTAGCTATTGTGAACAAATGTTAGCTAATTTTGACAAGTTTTAGCTATAGTGCAGAAGTGTTAGCTAATTTTTACAAGGTTTAGCTCTAGTTACGACATTAAACTATTGTGCACAAGCTTCGGTAAATTTGACAAGTTTTTTCTCTAGTGCCAAAGTTATAGCTACTGTGTACAAGTTTTAGCTAAGTGTGACAAGTTTTCGCTGTGGTGCGAAATATTTAGCTATGGTGAATAAGTTTAAGCTAAGTTTCACAAGTTTTAGCTAAGTTTGATAAATTTTAGCTGTGGTGCGAAACATTTAGCTATGGTGCATAAGTTTCAGCTAAGCTTGATAATTTTTACCTCTAGAACCAAAGTTTTAGCTATTGTGAACAAATGTTAGCTAAGTTTGACAAGTTTTAGCTATGGTGCAGAAGTGTTAGCTAATTTTTAGAAGGTTTAGCTCTAGTGGCGACATTAAGCTGTTTTGCACAAGTTTTGGTAAGTTTGACAAGTTTTTTCTCTAGTGCCAAAGTTATAGCTACGGTGTACAAGTTTTAGCTAAGTGTGACAAGTTTTCGCTGTGGTGCGAAATATTTAGCTATGGTGAATAATTTTAAGCTAAGTTTCACAAGTTTTAGCTAAGTTTGATAAATTTTAGCTGTGGTGTGAAACATTTAGCTATGGTGCATAAGTTTCAGCTAAGTTTGATAATTTTTACCTCTAGGACCTAAGTTTTAGCTATTGTGAACAAATGTTAGCTAAGTTTGAAAAGTTTTAGCTAAGTTTTACAATTTTAGCTCTGGTGCCAAACATTTAGTTATGGTAAAGAAGTTTAAGGTAAGTTCGATAACTTTTACCTCTAGTGCCCAAATTTAGCTATTGTGAACAAATGTTAGCTAAGTTTGACAAGTTTTAGCTATGGTGCACAAGTGTTAGCTAATTTTTACAAGGTTTAGCTCTAGTGGCGATATTAAGCTGTTTTGCACAAGTTTTGGTAAGTTTGACAAGTTTTTTCTCTAGAGCCAAAGTTATAGCTACGGTGTACAAGTTTTACCTAAGTGTGACAAGTTTTCGCTGTGGTGCGAAATATTTAGTTATGGTGCATAAGTTTAAGCTAAGTTTCACAAGTTTTAGCGAAGTTTTACATGTTTTAGCTCTGGTGCCAAACATTTAGTTGTGGTGCACAAGTTTAAGGTAAGTTCGATAACTTTTACCTCTAGTGCCAATGTTTTACCTATTGTGACAAATGTTAGCTAAGTTTGACAAGTTTTAGCTATGGTGCAGAAGTGTTAGCTAATTTTTAGAAGGTTTAGCTCTAGTGGCGACATTAAGCTGTTTTTTTGCACAAGTTTTGGTAAGTTTGACATGTTTTTTCTCTAGAGCCAAAGTTATGGCTACGGTGTAGAAGTTTTAGCTAAGTGTGACAAGTTTTCGCTGTGGTGCGAAATATTTAGCTATGGTGAATAAGTTTAAGCTAAGTTTCACAAGTTTTAGCTAAGTTTGATAAATTTTAGCTGTGGTGCGAAACATTTAGCTATGGTGCATAAGTTTCAGCTAAGTTTGATAATTTTTACCTCTAGGACCTAAGTTTTAGCTATTGTGAACAAATGTTAGCTAAGTTTGAAAAGTTTTAGCTAAGTTTTACAATTTTAGCTCTGGTGCCAAACATTTAGTTATGGTAAAGAAGTTTAAGGTAAGTTCGATAACTTTGACCTCTAGTGCCAAAATTTTAGCTATTGTGAACAAATGTTAGCTAAGTTTGACAAGTTTTAGCTATGGTGCAGAAGTGTTAGCTAATTTTTACAAGGTTTAGCTCTAGTGGCGATACTAAGCTGTTTTGCACAAGTTTTGGTAAGTTTGACAAGTTTTTTCTCTAGAGCCAAAGTTATAGCTACGGTGTACAAGTTTTACCTAAGTGTGACAAGTTTTCGCTGTGGTGCGAAATATTTAGTTATGGTGCATAAGTTTAAGCTAAGTTTCACAAGTTTTAGCGAAGTTTTACATGTTTTAGCTCTGGTGCCAAACATTTAGTTGTGGTGCACAAGTTTAAGGTAAGTTCGATAACTTTGACCTCTAGTGCCAAAATTTTAGCTATTGTGAACAAATGTTAGCTAAGTTTGACAAGTTTTAGCTATGGTGCAGAAGTGTTAGCTAATTTTTACAAGGTTTAGCTCTAGTTACGACATTAAACTATTGTGCACAAGCTTCGGTAAATTTGACAAGTTTTTTCTCTAGTGCCAAAGTTATAGCTACTGTGTACAAGTTTTAGCTAAGTGTGGACAAGTTTTCGCTGTGGTGCGAAATATTTAGCTATGGTGAATAAGTTTAAGCTAAGTTTCACAAGTTTTAGCTAAGTTTGATAAATTTTAGCTGTGGTGCGAAACATTTAGCTATGGTGCATAAGTTTCAGCTAAGCTTGATAATTTTTACCTCTAGAACCAAAGTTTTAGCTATTGTGAACAAATGTTAGCTAAGTTTGACAAGTTTTAGCTATGGTGCAGAAGTGTTAGCTAATTTTTAGAAGGTTTAGCTCTAGTGGCGACATTAAGCTGTTTTTTGCACAAGTTTTGGTAAGTTTGACAAGTTTTTCTCTAGAGCCAAAGTTATGGCTACGGTGTAGAAGTTTTAGCTAAGTGTGACAAGTTTTCGCTGTGGTGCGAAATATTTAGCTATGGTGAATAAGTTTAAGCTAAGTTTCACAAGTTTAGCTAAGTTTGATAAATTTAGCTGTGGTGCGAATATTTAGCTATGGTGCATAAGTTTCAGCTAAGTTTGATAATTTTACCTCTAGGACCTAAGTTTTAGCTATTGTGAACAAATGTTAGCTAAGTTTGAAAAGTTTTAGCTAAGTTTTACAATTTTTAGCTCTGATGCCAACATTTAGTTATGGTAAAGAAGTTTAAGGTAAGTTCGATAACTTTTACCTCTAGTGCCAAAATTTAGCTATTGTGAACAAATGTTAGCTAAGTTTGACAAGTTTTAGCTATGGTGCACAAGTGTTAGCTAATTTTACAAGGTTAGCTCTAGTGGCGATATTAAGCTGTTTTGCACAAGTTTGGTAAGTTTGACAAGTTTTTTTCTCTAGAGCCAAAGTTATAGCTACGGTGTACAAGTTTTAGCTACGTGTGATAATTTTCGCTGTGGTGCGAAATATTTAGCTATGGTGAATAAGTTTAAGCTAAGTTTCACAAGTTTTAGCTATGTTGATAAATTTGTGCTGTGGTGCAAAACATTTAACTATGGTGCATAAGTTAAGCTAAGTTTGATAATTTTTACCTCTAGGACCAAAGCAACACCTATGTACAAAAGTTTTAGCTAAGTTTGATAAATTTAGCTGTGGTGCGAAACATTCAGCTATAGTGCATAAGTTTAAGCTAAGTTTGATAATTTTTACCTCTAGGACCAAAGTTTTAGCTATTGTGAACAAATTTTAGCTAAGTTTGACAAGTTTAGCTAAGTTTTACAGTTTTAGCTCTGGTGCAAACATTAGTTATGGTAAAGAAGTTGAAGGTATTCGATAACTTTTACCTCTAGTGCAAAGTTTAGCAATTGTGAACAATGTAGCTAAGTTTGACAGTTTTAGCTATGGTGCAGAAGTGTTAGCTAATTTTTACAAGGTTTAGCTCTAGTGGCGATATTAAGCTGTTTTGCACAAGTTTTGGTAAGTTTGACAAGTTTTTTCTCTAGAGCCAAAGTTATAGCTACTTTGTACAGTTTTAGCTAAGTGTGACAAGTTTTCGCTGTGGTGCGAAATATTTAGCTATGGTGAATAAGTTTAAGCTAAGTTTCACAAGTTTTAGCTAAGTTTGATAAATTTTAGCTGTGGTGTGAAAACATTTAGCTATGGTGCATAAGTTTCAGCTAAGCTTGATAATTTTTACCTCTAGAACAAAGTTTTAGCTATTGTGAACAAATGTTAGCTAAGTTTGACAAGTTTTAGCTATGGTGCAGAAGTGTTAGCTAATTTTTAGAAGGTTTAGCTCTAGTGGCGACATTAAGCTGTTTTGCACAAGTTTTGGTAAGTTTGACAAGTTTTTTCTCTAGTGCCAAAGTTTTAGCTAAATTTGATAAATTTTAGCTATGGTGCGAAACATTTAGCTATGGTGCATAATTTTAAGCTAAGTTTGATATATTTTACCTCTAGGACCAAAGTTTTAGCTATGGTTTACAAGTTTTAGCTCTGGTCCCAAACATTTAGCAATGGTGAACATGTTAAGTGTAAGTTGATAAGTTTTACCGCTAGTCCCAAACTTATAGTTATTGTGAACAAATTTTAGCTAAGTTTGATAATTTTTAGCTATCTTGGACAAGTGTTAGCTAAGTTTGAGAAGTTTTTGCTCTAGAGCCGACATTTTAGCTATTGTACACAAGGTTAAGTAAGTTTGAAAACTTTTTGCTCTAATGCTAAAGTTTTAGCTATGGTGCACAAGTTTTAGTTAAGTTTGGCAAGGTTGAGCTCCAGTGGCGACGTTAAACCTATTGTGCACAAGTTTAGGTAAGTTTGACAAGTTTTTGCTTTACTGACAAAGTTTTAGCTATGGTGCACACGTCTTAGCTAAGCTTGACAAATTTTAGCTCTGATGCCAAACATTTAGCTATGGTGCACAAGCTTGAGGTAAGTTTGATAACTTTTACCTCTAGTGCCAAAGTTATACCTATGTACAAAAGTTTTAGCTAAGTTTGATAAATTTTAGCTGTGGTGCTAAACATTTAGCTATGGTGCATAAGTTTAAGCTAAGTTTGATAATTTTTACCTCTTGAACCAAAGTTTTAGCTATTGTGAACAAATGTTAGCTAAGTTTTACAAGTTTTAACTCTGGTGCCAAACATTTAGTTATGGTAAAGAAGTTTAAGGTAAGTTCGATAAATTTTACCTCTAGTGCCAAAGTTTTAGCTATTGTGAACAAATGTTAGCTAATTTTGACAAGTTTTAGCTATAGTGCAGAAGTGTTAGCTAATTTTTACAAGGTTTAGCTCTAGTTACGACATTAAACTATTGTGCACAAGCTTCGGTAAATTTGACAAGTTTTTTCTCTAGTGCCAAAGTTATAGCTACTGTGTACAAGTTTTAGCTAAGTGTGACAAGTTTTCGCTGTGGTGCGAAATATTTAGCTATGGTGAATAAGTTTAAGCTAAGTTCACAAGTTTTAGCTAAGTTTGATAAATTTTAGCTGTGGTGCGAAACATTTAGCTATGGTGCATAAGTTTCAGCTAAGCTTGATAATTTTTACCTCTAGAACCAAAGTTTTAGCTATTGTGAACAAATGTTAGCTAAGTTTGACAAGTTTTAGCTATGGTGCAGAAGTGTTAGCTAATTTTTAGAAGGTTTAGCTCTAGTGGCGACATTAAGCTGTTTTTGCACAAGTTTTGGTAAGTTTGACAAGTTTTTTCTCTAGAGCCAAAGTTATGGCTACGGTGTAGAAGTTTTAGCTAAGTGTGACAAGTTTTCGCTGTGGTGCGAAATATTTAGCTATGGTGAATAAGTTTTAAGCTAAGTTTCACAAGTTTTAGCTAAGTTTTGATAAATTTTTAGCTGTGGTGCGAAACATTATTAGCTATGGTGCATAAGTTTCAGCTAAGTTTGATTAATTTTTACCTCTAGGACCTAAGTTTTAGCTATTGTGAACAAATGTTAGCTAAGTTTGAAAAGTTTTAGCTAAGTTTTACAATTTTTAGCTCTGGTGCCAAACATTAGTTATGGTAAAGAAGTTTAAGGTAAGTTCGATAACTTTTACCTCTAGTGCCAAATTTTAGCTATTGTGAACAAATGTTAGCTAAGTTTGACAAGTTTTAGCTATGGTGCAGAAGTGTTAGCTAATTTTTACAAGGTTTAGCTCTAGTGGCGATATTAAGCTGTTTTGCACAAGTTTTGGTAAGTTTGACAAGTTTTTTCTCTAGAGCCAAAGTTTATAGCTACGGTGTACAAGTTTTAGCTACGTGTGATAAGTTTTCGCTGTGGTGCGAAATATTTAGCTATGGTGAATAAGTTTAAGCTAAGTTTCACAAGTTTTAGCTATGTTTGATAATTTGTGCTGTGGTGCAAACATTTAACTATGGTGCATAAGTTTAAGCTAAGTTTATAATTTTACTCTAGGACC
>FPAK01000061.1:0-29132 GCA_900116095.1 Euclidium syriacum | reverse complement strand
GAATCTTCTCCATTCTTCAATTGCTTTGAACTGCTAAATTCTCTTTTAAGATTTTCATTAAATATTAAATCTTCTTGATGATCTATAGGGGTTTAAGAAGATTGATACAGACAGATGGGAGTTTGCAAATGAGTATTTTCTGAGAGGACAGAGACATCTTCTTAAGCACATCAAGAGCAGAAAGACATCATCTCAAACGCAGTTGCTAGAAGGAGAGATCCAGGGGACAAGAAGGGACAGAGTGGCTCTACTTGTAGAACTGATGAAATTGAGACGAAAACAAGAAAGCTTTAAGACATATCTTCATTTGATGGAGGAGAAACTGAAACTCACTGAGATGAAGCAAGAAACGATGATGGATTTCTTGCTAAAGAAGATAAAGAAACCGGGTTTTTTGCAGAATCTAAGGAAACGTAAGCAACGAGTGATTGTGAATCCCGAGCAAGGGCAAGAGATTATCTCACCCTATGCGAGTGACGAAGATCATGAAACGTTTGTTAAAGCTGAGCCGGAAGAGTGTGAAGATCAAGTTGAAGGTGTGTTTGGTTATGGCGATGGGCTTCAGATAGCTGCAGTGGAGGATCAACGACAAGATGGGGTTGAGTTGGAGATAGATATTGAAGGAATTTGGACGGTTTAGAGTTGAGTGGGGAGATGTGTGTTTTAGGGGAACATTTGATGTAATTTTATTAAATTAAATTACTTTGGAGGTTCTTATTTCTCTTCTACAAGTTCACATTTCCGGATTTGAATCTGAGTTATGAGACAACAACACTAATTTAAATTATTAGGCTAAATTTTACAAAATATTTTCTTTGTCTGAAAACTTCATGTTAACAGTTTGATAAAAATGTTGGAACAATTTTTTAAGCAAATTACTGTACAAAGTCGATTATGATGAATCATAAATTAAACTTTACAAATTTGTTTAAATGTGTTTGAGAAATAAGTTAAACTCATAAATAATAAAAATTTAAATTGTTCTACATTGAAAACTTGGATTAGTTTGTGTATATATCTGGATTAATTTGTATATTAGTTCAACTGGCTAATATTATAGTGTAATGAAGAAAGGATGGAAATATCATATGCGCGTCGACGTCACCAGGTTGGATCTTAGTAATAGGTTCTAAAGTTCCGCACGTTCTTATCTTTGTGGACCAAATTTGTAAGGATGTTTTTGGTATATCCCAGAATTAATTCAAACTCTAGTTGTCTATCTCTACGATATATACGATCCTTAAGCCTCTCTTGTAAATCGTTCCCGATTACAGTTCACACAAAACACATTTTCACCACTCAAAAGTTTAGATTTTGACCAAATAAGTTTTTCTTTTATTTGCTTCAATTTGTTTTTTGGTATATCCCAAAATTTATAAGGATGTCTTTTTTAAATCTCAAAAACGCCATTTATGTTGGAAATTCAAGACTAATACCACAATTTATAATATTATTGATGGAAAACATTTCAAACTGATTTTTCAATGTACATCAGTTTAGAAAGCATTAGAGCATATGTTTGAAGGCAGAGTCATCCCGTGGTAGTAGCAGAGGAAGCTCAAACTTGCAGCCCTCATATATATATCTTTACCAGTCTTCATTTTCAGATAAGTGTCCTAAACACGACCAATGTTACTAGACTAAGACAATTATCATTAGTATTATTACTAATATATGATATATATTACAAATACTAAATTAACTCCCCGATTCTAACTTCTCAGCGGCATGAGGAAGAGGCATTGGATAAAAATATGCTCCAAGACCACAAAGACTACTATTATTAGAGAATCCATGAAATCCAACAATAGCACATCCTTTTTTCTCAAGGAAGAATTCAACTGAATCAGGTGGAGCAGATCCGAATTGCTTAGAGGTTCTCCCTTTTGATGTTTTGAAAATCAGTGACGAAATCCAGTTACTATTAGAATTATAAAACCCATGCACGGAGGTGATAAGTTCATCTGGATAATCAACTACAAACTGCAATAAAAAAAGCCTCGCATAAGCTATTTAACTGTATGTATGTATGTATGTATGTATGTATGTATGTATGTATGTATGTATGTATGTATGTATGTATGTATGTATGTATGTATGTATGTATGTATGTATGTATGGTCAACAAATACGAAAGCAAGCAAAAAAATGAACATTATTGGAGCGAGGGGGAGTAAAAGCTTTATATACTTAACTTAAGTATTTTTTTTTTTAACCTTATACTTAAATTTCGTAGTATTCAATTTTTCCAAGTTTTTTGTGTGTTGAGACTTGGCTATTTGGTTGTTGAACTCTAGCATAAACCACGGATTCTTGAACTTACTAATCTCATAGCTCTGGTTTGCAATATTGGTTGCTGCACTGGAATTGGTCCGTTTGTGTCTGTTTTGACACGTATGCTTGAACTAACAATTGTCAGAAAGAGGGAGATTGAAGGCCAACAAAAAAATGGGAATTAGTGGAGTTTGCTGGAACAAGTTTGGAGATATGGGAACAAGGAATATGACGTAGCAAATTAAGAGTGGCCTGGAATTGGCGTAGATCTAGTGAAGATCGAAAGCAAATATTCGAAAGATCATTTTAGGAAGAGTAGCGTTTAACAGAGTAATTAAGCTACGGTTAGACTCATAATAATTGTGGCGTTGACCTGCTTAGGTGTGACAGAGTTTTAGAATAACTAATCTTGATTTCTAATATAAAAAAATACGGTTTTGAGAAAAAGAAGAGTCCATGCACTTTTCCAATTTATATAGAGTTATAGGAATTCGTACCTCTTCTCTGATTACGAAAAATCCACCCCCCATACCGTGGTCACGGGTTTCTTCTACTTTGGTGTTGTTCTCGTAGTTAAACCTTAGACAATTTATTGTAAAACAATAGCAAATGAACACCTTTCTAACACCTCCACTAGTACCATGGTATTCTGATCTAGTGGGGATAAGCATTTTGAAATATGCACCAAGAGACCTTAAATTCTTCTTGTCAACAAATCCATGAAACCCAATCATCTTCATTCCTTTGGTTGCAAGTCTAAACTTCTTACCCTTGTTGGATCCCATTAGTTCAGAAGACTTGATGTTAGTCTTAAATTGAAGTCCAAGAATGACCCTCAACGGATATCAGATATTCCTTGTCGACATGTTTGATCTCAAACTGGACAACAAAAATTACATTTCAAAATCCATGTTATATACTCACGCAAAATAAACAGAAAAAATTCATTTATATATCTTGACATGTGTACATACCACGTGCGGGGAACCTTTACCGGAGATAGAACCATGTTTTGGTGCATCTTTCAGATGTCCTTTCTGGTCGACATACTCAAACTTGATGAACTGTATGCCTTCATGACCACTTCGTAAATGAATCTTTGTTACATCCTCATAGTCTGCTCCATCATCCCACTCCTTGCCTCCACTTCCCCCTTTCGCTTCCATTCTTGTCGGGGTAATCAAAGTGAAATATGCTCCAAGGGAGTAAACATTAGAGTTTTCTGCTGATCCGTGAAACCCGATTATCTTTTTTCCCCCCACCGCCAGTTTAAAATAACATCCATTGTCAAATCCCATCACTTCATGAACCCTCAAATTGGTTTTGAATAAAAGTTCTTGAATCCCATCGGATTCTGTGTAGTAGCCTTCAACAGATATAAGATGCTCATTTCTCAAATGGTTAATCTCAACCTGCAAAAAAGGGTGAAAAGACAAAAATTCACAAAATTATATATTGTCCGCTAGAAAAAGAAAAAAATAGAGTTAAATTTATATATAAACATTAACAAAACTGAAAATAATGAGGGAATAGAGAGAGGGAGAAGAGTCTCTGATTAGAGAATCTTTCAAACGACTAATAAGAAATTCATATAACACTCGTCTTCTTATAATTTGTTCAATTATATTGTAGTTTAAAATTTAATTATATGATTAAAATAGATGAATGATATTAACATTAAATCAATGGGAGACTTGAAAGAGTCTTTCACCAATGAAGATGCTATTAGTTATACTGCTTTTTAAGTCATACCGTCTGCGTGTAAACTTCATATAATTCACCACGAAGGGATCCATTGATGGGTTTTCCACTCTTTACATAGTCGAAATGAATGGATTGTATGCCTCCAGAGTCGCAACGTATATCTTTGTTACATCATCATGGTCAGATCCGTCATCCCAAGGATATTTGTGATATGTGTTTCCTTGCGCATCACCTTTTTGGGTCATCTTGAACCGATTTGAATCTTCAGATAGGATGAAAATTGTGTTTGTTAGTCAATACCCACATTTATATCTTTAGATCGGGGATTTAAAAAATGAGAGAGAGAGAGAGAGAAACGGTGCTGGTGCAGGATAGAGAGGGAGAGCTGATGAAAATGAAAGGCTATGGTGATCTATAAGCAAAAAGGATGAAGGTGTCTTTTATATATCAGTTTTGGCTCTTTAATTTTTCGCGTTTTTTATTATAAAAAAAAAAAAAAAAAAAAAAAAAAATCGGATCAATCACGAGTTACCACGTGGCGAACTCGGGGAGAGAGGGTCTCTCTCAAGAGAGACTGCAGGAGACGAGTTCGGAGTTTTATGTGGGGTCCATTATTAAAAAGTTATTTTTTTTTTTGTGAACCTGGGTTATAAACCCCCAATGGGGATGCCCTTAGACAACGAGAAGTCTTCCCCCGAACACTGCTTAAAAATATTTAATAAATTCTTATTTTAAAAGACTACATCTAAAGTCTTCCCCGCGAATGTTGTCTTGCGGGATTATAAATTTGACCCACGATTTAAAAACTATACATCATGCAAATAATGCCATCACACTTGCGTTGAATTTAGTTAAGTGTTTTTTTTTGTCAACGTTTTTTTTTCTTTTATATACGTCTATTCAAACACTTGCATTTGTTTCTTGGATTTGGCAGGGCAATATAATGCAATTTTAAATACAGGTTTTGAGGCTATAAACTGTATCAATTTAAGTTTCACATCAGAAATTTAAACAAAGAATTTTCTAATATATAAGTTAAGTCAACACCAACTAGTATGAGGTTTTTTAAAAATGATAAAAAAGATATATGAATTTTGCCTCCTAGAATTATAATGGACAATATCATATTAATGTGGAGTAGTTGGAAATGGGATGAAAAAGTCTAATAACTGGTATCAATAGCCTAGTTTCAATGGAGTAGACCTAAAAAAGTGGATATGGACTTTGAATGTTGTTTTGGGAGGATGAGGTTTTGTTAACAATGCAAAGAAAAACTAGATATAATCCCACTTAAGTTTTACAATTCGTAAAACATCAAATATTTATCAAGTACAAGGGATGCATCGGATGATTTCGACCTTCGAGGAATAGAGTTAGGCACACTAAGTATACAAGTAATAGGCTAATCTAGGAAAACGTGGTCTAATGATATATACTACTAGATGCTCAGCTCGCATCTGGTGCGAGTTGGTTTTTTCAAGATCAAAACATAACATAGACATTTTCTTCTTTCTCAAAACCTACAAAAATGATAAACGATAAAAAAAATCTCCTACTTCATCTCATCAAAACTTAAACATAGAGATTATATAGAGTCGATGAAAACCCTTAAAACCGAAGAAAGATGAGAGAGTTAAGATCATATATATACCGTAAGGGCAATAGATTAGATTATCTAGGCGGCCGATAATCCTAATTAGGTTTACTTTAGGGAATTTCAAAATGGTAAAAGAAGAAGTGTGAAAAAATAACAAAGGAGGGGGAAGAGAGAGTGGAGGAAGGTGGAGGAGAGCAGAGGAGAAGGAGGGTGGAAAAGTAACAGTTGAGGACGAGAGGAGGAGTAGGATTGATGAAGAAATAAAAAAGATGAGAACGTGATCATACGAAAAAAAAAAGAAATAAGAGAAAGAAGAAGAAAAACAATAATAAGTAGAGATAGTTTAAAAATAACCACGGATAAAATAGAAACTCTATAAATTAATACTCATTGATTAATAACTCTATAAATTAATATTTTAAGTTCCAAATTAGTTTTTGAGTCAATCGATAACTCTATAAGTTAATAAAATATTTTTAAAATAGTGTAGTCCCAACATTATTAATTTATAGAATTTCTTATATATAATGTTTTTCGTTTCAATTCTATGAATTTTGAAAAAATTCATATAGCAACAGATTAGCTACGAAAAATTCGTAGCAATTTAAACTTTCAAATAGCCACGATTCTCTGTAGCTAATTTATTATAGATTCATATAGCCACATATTTTTCGTGGCTAATATGTCGTTATATTTAACAAGGGATTTATATGTTGTTAATCCGTAACTATTGAAAAATTGTAATTTGGAGAGTTCAAACCACGGGTTTGGTCCGTAGCTAATTCGTGACTATTTAGCTACTGAATCTAAATAGCCATAGACAGAATTTGTAGCTATTTAACAATCGAATAGCCACGGATCTCATGTTCCATATATTCTGTAACTATTTTTAGATAGCCACGGATTTCTACTAATGTTGGTTATACCAATTAAACCATATGGATATCATTTTGAAAAAACCAAACTTTGTTTTTTTTTGGGATTTTCGAAATCCTCTATCGGTTTTTTTTTTTTTTATCACATAGTTGAAAACAAGAAGTAATAAAAATAACACTATAATTTTCGGTTTATATTAAGGAAGTAGAAATTAAAAAAGAAAACTGAGTTTTTGATATAATCCCGCCAAATCCGCCGCCACGAACAGAAGGTAACTAGCTAGTCCACAATCAGTATCAGCCCTAACCTTCGACCCCTCAGGTAGTAGCTTTGGCTTTATGGGATTACCTTGTTTGCTTTCAGTTTCCCATTCCATTTCTCATTCCTATTGGAAAAATGGTTATACTTGATCTAATACCCTTTTTTGGCCATGGTTCTTCTGGTGAGACATCATCACTCGGATGTACTAAGAAAACATTGTAGTGCCGATAATTCAAAACTCAGACCTTATCGAAGAAAACCTCGTCATGTATTGGTTTATTTGAGATTACGATAAAATATGTTAGACAAGAATAGCCCCCATGAAAAAATATCTAGGAGTGTCCCTTGACCACAAAAGAATGTCATGAAACATTCGTTTGTCCGGTTTATCCAGGTCCGGCGTTGAACCAATACGTAAGAAACATTGGTATTGGTCTCAAATTTTAGGGGGTTATTTTAATTATTTTTTTTAATTATATATGCATGGTTGCTGAATTTGTGGGGTCCATTTTTGAAAATAAAAAAATCAAATAAGCTTTGTGATTTTTGTTTTCATCGTGGGAAAGGGGAAAAAAAAATGTATGGCTTTGCAAATAATGAATACCTTAGAGCATCTCCATCCGTAAAACTGGAGAAAGAATTTCTTATGATTTTTTTAGTATTATTTTTGTGGGACCCACATCTTGTTGCTGGAAAAAAAAAACTAATCACAAATAGCCACGTATTAAGGACTCCTTAAGTATCGATTCTTATATAAGGAGCGTTCCTTAAATATTAGGTGGGATCCACATTTGTTTATTATTATTTTTTTTAGGTTTTTGTGCTAAGAAACTGGATAAATATCCCATTGGAGGTGTTTTTAGATCAAACATTAAACCTTTATTCTAATTAGAATTTTAGAAACTTGTAGACACGAGAACTTGACAAAACTTTGGCTTTCGGGATCGTTTTCTATTTGTTTGCATTTAATTTGGATTTCATATCCATCAATCATTAAACGATTAGTGTTTTGTGGTTTTGGTTTTGCTATAATAGAGTTTATTGTTAGAAATGTGAATAAACATGTAAGTTTGTTTCATATATTATTCTTTTATTATGAAGGGTCCGATTTTTTTTTCATATTGGACCTCAAAAATCTTAGGACCGGCCATGGGTTTATCCATCGGGGGAGGAAGTAGATACTGGCTTTCCACGTCTTATTAACCAGTTTATCTTTCCAATACTCCATAGTCTCATCAACATAAGCCCATATTGACATCTTAGCACCAAAAATCCTATCTTCAGGACCTGTTACGATTTTATCATAGATCGAATCATGATCATCATCAGGGAATGGAAAATACTCCACGTCTCAGAAGACGCCTACCTTAAACCCTAAGAAGTGTGGGAGAGGCAAAGATCTTTGATTATATCTCGACGAGGTTCTTTTGTTTTCCCTTTTATAAAAAAAGGCCTTAGCAAAAAGGCCAAAAAAAAAGAGCCTCTAACTAATTAACAACAACAAATATTCAAAAAAGGCTTGATCCAGTGGCAAGGGCATCATCTCTAGTTTCTAATCAAGACCATTATTGGTTTTAAAGAATTTTCACAGACCAACCCGTAATTAAATTCAATCAAAAAGATTAAACAAAGCGGATTAACCTCCTTTAACACCCTAATCTTGGCAAATATATTTGCTGGCCTTGAAACATAAAAATACGGAAAATATTTGAAACCGGATTATGATCTGTGTAGCCATTGAGAAACCAAACCTCGGAATTTCTTGTTGGTACGCTTTGTGAGGATAGCATCTCAAATTCCACGGGAAAGTCGTTAAAAGAGAGTGGACAAATCTGGTAAAGTTCCGTTATGAAACTTTCAGTTGCGCTCTCTCCATAGGCAATAGATTGTGGCTTGAATTACGAGTTTTCATAGTTACCGCCATTGACCTTGAAGCTAGCTAAGTAATAAGAGTACATCAGTCCAAAAAGATAGAGGCTACCGAAGTATATACATCCCAATTAATATGCCACATCTTTTATGCGAAATCACAATGCAATAGAACTGATGATTATCAAAGAAACCGAAGATGTCTTACAAAAAATTAGACATTTTAGACAGAAAAGATGCACCAAAGTGTTTGTTTGATACCATTATGGGAATAAAAGAAAACCTCTACAAACATTACCACTTCTCCAAATGGTTAATAAGCATTAATTCTGAAAAAAACAAATTAAACAAAGGTCATAGATATAACTTCGCAAAAATTAACATTGAACTAAAACCTGCCAAAGTTGCACAACTAATCTTCTATCCTTGCCTTTTTACGGGCCAAAAACCGCTCTTTAGCAGCAGCAATCGCATCTCCGCTTCTTTTCTTGGCTTTAGGCGCTTCTTTTGCTTCCTCCTTGATTGAGGATTCTTTCTCTTCCGTCGCAACTGATGAACCCATATTCTTCTCAAATGATGCTTTCTCTGCTTCCTTATCTTTTGAATCTGTTTTTTTCTCTTTCTTTCTTATCTCTTTTTTACGCAGCTCCTCGAGCTTCTTCTCTACCTTTCTAACTTCAATATCTCGAGCTCCAAATGCCACATTTTTTCCTATATTGTAGTAGAAATCACTCAAGTCTTTCTTCTTCGTAACATCATCCTTTTCCTCTTGTAGTTCACGTAACCTTTCTTCTTCCACCCATTTGTTTCGTTCCTCGAGTTTCTTTTTATATGCACCACCTATATACTTCGCTTTATCTCCAAAAAGATGTTCCTCTTTATCCCTCTCATTCGCAAGCTTTCTTTCATAAACTATTTCTTGTTCTTTTTTCCTACGTTCTGCCTGTTCCATCAGTTGCTGGATATATCTTGGCTTTCTCTCTTCACGATCTTGCATCTGTGGAACAAGTGCCTTGCGTTCCAAGTCATCGTAAACTTCATCATATGCGAATGCACTAGGGTCTTCCTCCAAGGCTTTCTTTCGCTGCTCCTCAATTTCCATAAGTGCCTTACTCTTCGAAGCTTGTCGAGAAATCTCTTTCTCCACATCATTGTCTTCATCTTCTTCGCCAAATATTGGAGAAGTGATCCGAATTGACGATTTCGGAGCCCTAAGTTGCCATCCGTACTTCTGTTTCTTCTATTATCTCTCATCATGGTCACCATTAATGGCCATTGAAGTATCAGTTCTATTAGTCATTTCATATTTTAGGATTTGCTTGATTTGTGTCCATAGAAAGTGAGCAACTACGAGGAGAAGCTGAAGAACTTTTTCACAGAACATATTCATAGAGACGAAGAGATTCGTTACTGTTTAGCAGGAAGTGGTTACTTTGATGTTAGGGATAAGGATGACCGTTGGATTAGAATCTGGATGAAACCGGGGGATCTCATTGTTCTTCCTGCTGGAATCTACCACCGGTTTACACTTGACACTAGCAACTACATCAAGGTAATTATTATAAACCCAATCTGAAGAATCTCTGTTTTGTTTTAAAGATTTTTGATTGTTGGATTGGTTTGATGGATTGATGGTTTTGGTTTTGGTAGCTAATGAGGCTGTTTGTGGGAGAACCGGTTTGGACGCCATATAACCGGCCACAGGAAGAACATCCGGTTAGGAAAGAGTATGTAAAGGGCTTATTTACTCATAAGTTTGGAGAAACCATTCAAGCTCATTAAGAAGTTTAAATATATGCTTTGTTATGTGGTGTAATGTATTGTATGTGTGTTATTTACTCCTTATGAGTGAAACTTAAGGTCCTTGGGACAAATATAACATTTGTACTAGTAACATGTGCATTTAAGCTCCTTTATACTCTAAATAGAAAATGCCGTATTTTTCATTGGTTTGAAGTTACCGATAACACCTATTTTTACCGCTTTTTCCCGCTTTTTCCATGTTACTTTAGTCTTTATAGCATCACTGTCAAGTATTTGTTTTGTCATAATTTAGTTACGTAACCAAAATATGGTATATAAAACATCTATGAAATTTCGTTTTGAGTTAGGTTGTGAATGGTTGGTCAGTAGGTTCTGGATCGTATCAAGTTCGGATTAGTATACACTTTTACAACCATTCATATTTTGGTCTGAGTTGGTTCGTACCAAATACATACCAATAACAAAATAACTAGTACGCAGTTCATGATAAATGTAAACCAAAAAATACAAAGCAATTTTTTAATACTCACTTATTTTTGATCCACCACAAAACTTTAGCGGACCAATTTCGTATTAGTATAATTGGTCCGATCAAATTCATACTGGAACAACCATTAAAACCTTGGAGTTTAGCTAATTCTATCACATTTACCTCAACTACCAAGAAGGGAAGAAAGATGATTCTATTCTCTTTTCTTATTGAAGAAATATAAAAGAAAAAATTGTCGTAAAATGATGAGTCAACGGATCAAACTAATTAAAAACTCTTTTATTGTACACGAAGTAGGAATGTTGCCATAGTACTGTGTAATCAGTAATCAGTATAGAAAACTAATCATAATTTTTAGTATTTTATTTTTAGTCATTGACCTAAGATGTTTAAAGAAATTTTTATAATAACATCATTGGCAAAAAATAAACAAAGATACTCTCAAACTTATAAACAATTTGTTAATCTCGGAAGGAATAATATCAGCTGTATACCTTGCTCTCAAATGCAAATGACAAATTAAAATTGTCATCATATAAATATTATAAAAAATGAAGAAAATATAATCAAAATCAGATTAAATGTTGTGTCGACATAATGATCGATCATATAGTTGATAGTTCATATGACGTATGAGAAATAAAAAATCAATTATAAAATAATTAAAACATTGATATAAATAACACCTCAAGCATTAGACAAAGTTAAGCTTTAAGAAAACAATACAACAAGAAGTGATTCAAATTAAGAAAAAGAAGAAAAAGAGAGGAAGTCATCAATATTATGGCAAAGAACCTAAACTCCGTGTGCTTCACCACAGTCTTGTTGATCATCTTCGTTATCTCAACTGGTAATAACTTAATTTCAATAAAATCAAAAATAAAAGTTATATTCATTCCAATAGATATATATTTATAAATAACATATATGTTTTAAACTATAGGAATACCAAAGAGCGAAGCAGCATGTTTCACGTTCAAAGGAGAATGTACCGTTGTCGGGACGTGTAGCGAGACAGGAAACTGCAAAACATGTTGCGAATTAGCTTGGGGATCCAAAGCATGTGGAAAGTGCGAAGTTGAGACCGTAGGTCAACCAGCTCATTGTCACTGCTACACTTAAACTCCACAATCAACTTACCAATACCTAATGATGGATACTAAAGAATTCTACCGGTTTGGGGTTCTTTGTTTGAGTGTTGATCTCATGTTTATTTTCCTTTTAATAAATTTTCACGATCTTGTATCAGTAAACACATCAGCTGATTACTAGTTCGGAAAAGACGCTTTGTATTGTGTGCTTTGTAATGTTTTGTTATAAGGATCGATTGTTGATTGCCTACCATGCATAATTGTTTGGATCCATAATTGTTTTTCTTTCTGGGAAAAAAAATCATAAGAGTTGACACTAAAAGTCGAACAATGGAAACAAACAAAAGAAAACAGAATTCTTTAAGAACACTAAATAAATAAATAAAACTCTCTCAAATAATGATCCTAAAATTTGTTATGATCAATGTGTCACCATAGCAGAATGCAAAAGGATATGAGATTGAGAGTCACATCCGTCGTAAGTAAACACATTCTCTAACCATTCCACAGAACCCCAAAGCTCTTTACCTTGTTTATCAAACGAAACATCTGCACACCAAATCTCCTTTTTACATTCCCCAGTTCGATGGCAACCTTGGCGGAGATTCTTCCACCAAACTGTCACTTTTCTTCCCTTGCTGGAGATTCCTTCCGTCTCAAAAGGTAACTTCGGTAATCCTTTAAGTCCCATAACCTTAGTCCACTTAGAGCTAGTTTCTTTTGGATCACGCCAATCTAGATGCCCCCTGAACAAACCAATATTTGATATAATTGGTTATCTATCTCCACAAAGCACATATACGTCTTCTCTCCAGCTAGCAAGCCATCCATGTCGTGAATTTTTCCACCCATTACCAAGTAACCTGGAAACACATTCTTTTGAACAGTGAGATCTAATGTTGTGGGAGATAATGGCTCCCAATTTTTTGTGTTTGAGTCATAAACCTCACCCCAATTCTCACTGTTTTGAGACATGCAACCTCCAATCACGTGGATCTTACCGTCAATTATATCCGCGGCTGGTTCTTCTCGGGGTACCCGCATTTCAGGGAGTGTACTCCATCGATGAGACTTACAGTCGAGACGAAATACTTTCTTGCTTCTCTTTTCTTTGACGCTTCCACCAATTACGTAAATCTCTGAACCAATTGAGATAACGGCTGGGCAGTCGGAATGCTCGTAAGAAAACGAAGGGATTGGTATGAGTATTTGTTTGGGAATTGGGGAAAGCATGAACCAACTAGGGTTAGGGTTGTTTTTATTCAGTTTGAAGCAGACATAAAGTAAACTCTCTAGTTTTCCCATGCAGGATCGTGTAACGTCGAGCTCTGGAGAGGCGAGAAGTGATCGGAAACTTTTGGAGACGAGAGAAAGAGTTGGATGATGGATTCTCGAGATACGAGCCAAGCAATTGAGAACAACGTCGTAAGGTAACGACAAAAACGATGTCGGAGAGTCTGATATAAGCCTCATCATCTTTCTATGTTTATTTCTCGTTAACGGTGATTTTCTCATCTTTTCCATTGTCATCCTGTTCGTCCTCTTGGAGGTTTGAGTTAAGGTTTCTGTGTTCGAGTTAGGGCTTCTTTGCTCTTTATGAAAATTCTTTTTTTCTTTGGTCAACCATAAATTTTCATTAGAGTATCTCCAATACTCTTATATAGAAACCTAAAAAAAATTATTTAAATAATTGGTAGGACACATTTTTTTTTAGAAACGTATCTAAGAACCGTTTCTGCAACGTTTTTTCACTGTGTTCATACTCACGTCGCAGAACATGATTCATACTGCGATGCATTAAAACCAACTAAATTGGTTACAATTTAAGTATATATATGATGAATTTTCAACAAAATTTAAAATGTTAAATATGGAATATGCGTTCAATATTTGTAGGTTGATATTTAAAGATTTGTAATTACAACCCAATTAAATTTTCATCTTGTAATATCGATTCAAATTCTTTTACTTTCATGAACAAATTTTTTGATGAATGCTTTAACAAAAAATTATTTATTTGGAGATAAGACAAAAAAGCAGTATCCTCCAATGAATATATGCCACTAAAAAATCTCGCATTTCCATTTGTGGCAAATCGTCTTGTCCACATCAAAGTAAACTAATAAATAAGACTTATCCAAAACACTGAAAAGCAAAACAAATTTTCTTTTTGTGTTAAAAAAGCATAAACCCCAAAAACAGACAGCATAAAAGCATACTCAAGCTTCAGCTACAATTCACAAACTCTTCTCTCCTCTCATTTCCTCTGCTTCTTTATGTAAAAAAAAACTTTGTGAGTCCTAAAGTTTCCACTTCAAATCTCCTCCTCTTTTTTCCTTGATTCTCTTTGTTCATAATATGGATGCTGACCTTCCAACTCCATTAGAGAGTCTCAAAGAAACAGGACCAAAGCCTTTTCTGACGAAAACACACAACATAGTGGAGGATTCAAGCACAAACAACATAGTATCATGGAGCAGAGACAACAACAGCTTCATTGTTTGGGAACCAGATACTTTTTCCCTAATTCTCCTCCCAAGATGCTTTAAACACAATAACTTCTCCAGCTTTGTTAGACAACTCAATACCTATGTATGAATCTTCTCCATTCTTCAATTGCTTTGAACTGCTAAATTCTCTTTTAAGATTTTCATTAAATATTAAATCTTCTTGATGATCTATAGGGGTTTAAGAAGATTGATACAGACAGATGGGAGTTTGCAAATGAGTATTTTCTGAGAGGACAGAGACATCTTCTTAAGCACATCAAGAGCAGAAAGACATCATCTCAAACGCAGTTGCTAGAAGGAGAGATCCAGGGGACAAGAAGGGACAGAGTGGCTCTACTTGTAGAACTGATGAAATTGAGACGAAAACAAGAAAGCTTTAAGACATATCTTCATTTGATGGAGGAGAAACTGAAACTCACTGAGATGAAGCAAGAAACGATGATGGATTTCTTGCTAAAGAAGATAAAGAAACCGGGTTTTTTGCAGAATCTAAGGAAACGTAAGCAACGAGTGATTGTGAATCCCGAGCAAGGGCAAGAGATTATCTCACCCTATGCGAGTGACGAAGATCATGAAACGTTTGTTAAAGCTGAGCCGGAAGAGTGTGAAGATCAAGTTGAAGGTGTGTTTGGTTATGGCGATGGGCTTCAGATAGCTGCAGTGGAGGATCAACGACAAGATGGGGTTGAGTTGGAGATAGATATTGAAGGAATTTGGGACGGTTTAGAGTTGAGTGGGGAGATGTGTGTTTTAGGGGAACATTTGATGTAATTTTATTAAATTAAATTACTTTGGAGGTTCTTATTTCTCTTCTACAAGTTCACATTTCCGGATTTGAATCTGAGTTATGAGACAACAACACTAATTTAAATTATTAGGCTAAATTTTACAAAATATTTTCTTTGTCTGAAAACTTCATGTTAACAGTTTGATAAAAATGTTGGAACAATTTTTTAAGCAAATTACTGTACAAAGTCGATTATGATGAATCATAAATTAAACTTTACAAATTTGTTTAAATGTGTTTGAGAAATAAGTTAAACTCATAAATAATAAAAATTTAAATTGTTCTACATTGAAAACTTGGATTAGTTTGTGTATATATCTGGATTAATTTGTATATTAGTTCAACTGGCTAATATTATAGTGTAATGAAGAAAGGATGGAAATATCATATGCGCGTCGACGTCACCAGGTTGGATCTTAGTAATAGGTTCTAAAGTTCCGCACGTTCTTATCTTTGTGGACCAAATTTGTAAGGATGTTTTTGGTATATCCCAGAATTAATTCAAACTCTAGTTGTCTATCTCTACGATATATACGATCCTTAAGCCTCTCTTGTAAATCGTTCCCGATTACAGTTCACACAAAACACATTTTCACCACTCAAAAGTTTAGATTTTGACCAAATAAGTTTTTCTTTTATTTGCTTCAATTTGTTTTTTGGTATATCCCAAAATTTATAAGGATGTCTTTTTTAAATCTCAAAAACGCCATTTATGTTGGAAATTCAAGACTAATACCACAATTTATAATATTATTGATGGAAAACATTTCAAACTGATTTTTCAATGTACATCAGTTTAGAAAGCATTAGAGCATATGTTTGAAGGCAGAGTCATCCCGTGGTAGTAGCAGAGGAAGCTCAAACTTGCAGCCCTCATATATATATCTTTACCAGTCTTCATTTTCAGATAAGTGTCCTAAACACGACCAATGTTACTAGACTAAGACAATTATCATTAGTATTATTACTAATATATGATATATATTACAAATACTAAATTAACTCCCCGATTCTAACTTCTCAGCGGCATGAGGAAGAGGCATTGGATAAAAATATGCTCCAAGACCACAAAGACTACTATTATTAGAGAATCCATGAAATCCAACAATAGCACATCCTTTTTTCTCAAGGAAGAATTCAACTGAATCAGGTGGAGCAGATCCGAATTGCTTAGAGGTTCTCCCTTTTGATGTTTTGAAAATCAGTGACGAAATCCAGTTACTATTAGAATTATAAAACCCATGCACGGAGGTGATAAGTTCATCTGGATAATCAACTACAAACTGCAATAAAAAAAGCCTCGCATAAGCTATTTAACTGTATGTATGTATGTATGTATGTATGTATGTATGTATGTATGTATGTATGTATGTATGTAATGTATGTATGTATGTATGTATGTATGTATGTATGGTCAACAAATACGAAAGCAAGCAAAAAAATGAACATTATTGGAGCGAGGGGGAGTAAAAGCTTTATATACTTAACTTAAGTATTTTTTTTTTTAACCTTATACTTAAATTTCGTAGTATTCAATTTTTCCAAGTTTTTTGTGTGTTGAGACTTGGCTATTTGGTTGTTGAACTCTAGCATAAACCACGGATTCTTGAACTTACTAATCTCATAGCTCTGGTTTGCAATATTGGTTGCTGCACTGGAATTGGTCCGTTTGTGTCTGTTTTGACACGTATGCTTGAACTAACAATTGTCAGAAAGAGGGAGATTGAAGGCCAACAAAAAAATGGGAATTAGTGGAGTTTGCTGGAACAAGTTTGGAGATATGGGAACAAGGAATATGACGTAGCAAATTAAGAGTGGCCTGGAATTGGCGTAGATCTAGTGAAGATCGAAAGCAAATATTCGAAAGATCATTTTAGGAAGAGTAGCGTTTAACAGAGTAATTAAGCTACGGTTAGACTCATAATAATTGTGGCGTTGACCTGCTTAGGTGTGACAGAGTTTTAGAATAACTAATCTTGATTTCTAATATAAAAAAATACGGTTTTGAGAAAAAGAAGAGTCCATGCACTTTTCCAATTTATATAGAGTTATAGGAATTCGTACCTCTTCTCTGATTACGAAAAATCCACCCCCCATACCGTGGTCACGGGTTTCTTCTACTTTGGTGTTGTTCTCGTAGTTAAACCTTAGACAATTTATTGTAAAACAATAGCAAATGAACACCTTTCTAACACCTCCACTAGTACCATGGTATTCTGATCTAGTGGGGATAAGCATTTTGAAATATGCACCAAGAGACCTTAAATTCTTCTTGTCAACAAATCCATGAAACCCAATCATCTTCATTCCTTTGGTTGCAAGTCTAAACTTCTTACCCTTGTTGGATCCCATTAGTTCAGAAGACTTGATGTTAGTCTTAAATTGAAGTCCAAGAATGACCCTCAACGGATATCAGATATTCCTTGTCGACATGTTTGATCTCAAACTGGACAACAAAAATTACATTTCAAAATCCATGTTATATACTCACGCAAAATAAACAGAAAAAATTCATTTATATATCTTGACATGTGTACATACCACGTGCGGGGAACCTTTACCGGAGATAGAACCATGTTTTGGTGCATCTTTCAGATGTCCTTTCTGGTCGACATACTCAAACTTGATGAACTGTATGCCTTCATGACCACTTCGTAAATGAATCTTTGTTACATCCTCATAGTCTGCTCCATCATCCCACTCCTTGCCTCCACTTCCCCCTTTCGCTTCCATTCTTGTCGGGGTAATCAAAGTGAAATATGCTCCAAGGGAGTAAACATTAGAGTTTTCTGCTGATCCGTGAAACCCGATTATCTTTTTTCCCCCCACCGCCAGTTTAAAATAACATCCATTGTCAAATCCCATCACTTCATGAACCCTCAAATTGGTTTTGAATAAAAGTTCTTGAATCCCATCGGATTCTGTGTAGTAGCCTTCAACAGATATAAGATGCTCATTTCTCAAATGGTTAATCTCAACCTGCAAAAAAGGGTGAAAAGACAAAAATTCACAAAATTATATATTGTCCGCTAGAAAAAGAAAAAAATAGAGTTAAATTTATATATAAACATTAACAAAACTGAAAATAATGAGGGAATAGAGAGAGGGAGAAGAGTCTCTGATTAGAGAATCTTTCAAACGACTAATAAGAAATTCATATAACACTCGTCTTCTTATAATTTGTTCAATTATATTGTAGTTTAAAATTTAATTATATGATTAAAATAGATGAATGATATTAACATTAAATCAATGGGAGACTTGAAAGAGTCTTTCACCAATGAAGATGCTATTAGTTATACTGCTTTTTAAGTCATACCGTCTGCGTGTAAACTTCATATAATTCACCACGAAGGGATCCATTGATGGGTTTTCCACTCTTTACATAGTCGAAATGAATGGATTGTATGCCTCCAGAGTCGCAACGTATATCTTTGTTACATCATCATGGTCAGATCCGTCATCCCAAGGATATTTGTGATATGTGTTTCCTTGCGCATCACCTTTTTGGGTCATCTTGAACCGATTTGAATCTTCAGATAGGATGAAAATTGTGTTTGTTAGTCAATACCCACATTTATATCTTTAGATCGGGGATTTAAAAAATGAGAGAGAGAGAGAGAGAAACGGTGCTGGTGCAGGATAGAGAGGGAGAGCTGATGAAAATGAAAGGCTATGGTGATCTATAAGCAAAAAGGATGAAGGTGTCTTTTATATATCAGTTTTGGCTCTTTAATTTTTCGCGTTTTTTATTATAAAAAAAAAAAAAAAAAAAAAAAAAAAAATCGGATCAATCACGAGTTACCACGTGGCGAACTCGGGGAGAGAGGGTCTCTCTCAAGAGAGACTGCAGGAGACGAGTTCGGAGTTTTATGTGGGGTCCATTATTAAAAAGTTATTTTTTTTTTGTGAACCTGGGTTATAAACCCCCAATGGGGATGCCCTTAGACAACGAGAAGTCTTCCCCGCGAACACTGCTTAAAAATATTTAATAAATTCTTATTTTAAAAGACTACATCTAAAGTCTTCCCCGCGAATGTTGTCTTGCGGGATTATAAATTTGACCCACGATTTAAAAACTATACATCATGCAAATAATGCCATCACACTTGCGTTGAATTTAGTTAAGTGTTTTTTTTTGTCAACGTTTTTTTTTCTTTTATATACGTCTATTCAAACACTTGCATTTGTTTCTTGGATTTGGCAGGGCAATATAATGCAATTTTAAATACAGGTTTTGAGGCTATAAACTGTATCAATTTAAGTTTCACATCAGAAATTTAAACAAAGAATTTTCTAATATATAAGTTAAGTCCAACACCAACTAGTATGAGGTTTTTTAAAAATGATAAAAAAGATATATGAATTTTGCCTCCTAGAATTATAATGGAGAATATCATATTAATGTGGAGTAGTTGGAAATGGGATGAAAAAGTCTAATAACTGGTATCAATAGCCTAGTTTCAATGGAGTAGACCTAAAAAAGTGGATATGGACTTTGAATGTTGTTTTGGGAGGATGAGGTTTTGTTAACAATGCAAAGAAAAACTAGATATAATCCCACTTAAGTTTTACAATTCGTAAAACATCAAATATTTATCAAGTACAAGGGATGCATCGGATGATTTCGACCTTCGAGGAATAGAGTTAGGCACACTAAGTATACAAGTAATAGGCTAATCTAGGAAAACGTGGTCTAATGATATATACTACTAGATGCTCAGCTCGCATCTGGTGCGAGTTGGTTTTTTCAAGATCAAAACATAACATAGACATTTTCTTCTTTCTCAAAACCTACAAAAATGATAAACGATAAAAAAAATCTCCTACTTCATCTCATCAAAACTTAAACATAGAAAGTAGAAACCCTAAGATTATATAGAGTCGATGAAAACCCTTAAAACCGAAGAAAGATGAGAGAGTTAAGATCATATATATACCGTAAGGGCAATAGATTAGATTATCTAGGCGGCCGATAATCCTAATTAGGTTTACTTTAGGGAATTTCAAAATGGTAAAAGAAGAAGTGTGAAAAAAATAACAAAGGAGGGGGAAGAGAAAGAGGAGAAGGAGGTGGAGGAAAAATTTACGGTGGAGGAAGAGGAGGCAGAGGAGAAGGAGGGTGGAAAAGTAACAGTTGAGGACGAGAGGAGGAGTAGGATTGATGAAGAAATAAAAAAGATGAGAACGTGATCATACGAAAAAAAAAAGAAATAAGAGAAAGAAGAAGAAAAACAATAATAAGTAGAGATAGTTTTAAAAATAACCACGGATAAAATAGAAACTCTATAAATTAATACTCATTGATTAATAACTCTATAAATTAATATATTTCTTAAGTTCCAAATTAGTTTTTGAGTCAATTAATATATCGATAAATTAATAACTCTATAAGTTAATAAAATATTTTTAAAATAGTGTAGTCCCAACATTATTAATTTATAGAATTTCTACTATATGTGGCTATGCCTTAATGTTTTTCTAAAAAATAATTCGTTTCAATTCTATGAATTTTGAAAAAATTCATATAGCAACAGATTAGCTACGAAAAATTCGTAGCAATTTAAACTTTCAAATAGCCACGATTCTCTGTAGCTAATTTATTATAGATTTCATATAGCCACATATTTTTCGTGGCTAATATGTCGTTATATTTAACAAGGGATTTATATGTTGTTAATCCGTAACTATTTGAAAAATTGTAATTTGGAGAGTTCAAACCACGGGTTTGGTCCGTAGCTAATTCGTGACTATTTAGCTACTGAATTCTAAATAGCCATAGGCAGAATTTGTAGCTATTTAACAATCGAATAGCCACGGATCTCATGTTCCATATATTCTGTAACTATTTTTTAGATAGCCACGGATTTCTACTAATGTTGGTTATACCAATTAAACCATATGGATATCATTTTGAAAAAACCAAACTTTTTTTTTTTTGGGATTTTCGAAATCCTCTATCGGTTTTTTTTTTTTTTATCACATAGTTGAAAACAAGAAGTAATAAAAATAACACTATAATTTTCGGTTTATATTAAGGAAGTAGAAATTAAAAGAAAACTGAGTTTTTGATATAATCCCGCCAAATCCGCCGCCACGAACAGAAGGTAACTAGCTAGTCCACAATCAGTATCAGCCCTAACCTTTCGACCCCTCAGGTAGTAGCTTTGGCTTTATGGGATTACCTTGTTTGCTTTCAGTTTCCCATTCCATTTCTCATTCCTATTGGAAAAATGGTTATACTTGATCTAATACCCTTTTTTGGCCATGGTTCTTCTGGTGAGACATCATCACTCGGATGTACTAAGAAAACATTGTAGTGCCGATAATTCAAAACTCAGACCTTATCGAAGAAAACCTCGTCATGTATTGGTTTATTTGAGATTACGATAAAATATGTTAGACAAGAATAGCCCCCATGAAAAAATATCTCAGGAGTGTCCCTTGACCACAAAAGAATGTCATGAAACATTCGTTTGTCCGGTTTATCCAGGTCCGGCGTTGAACCAATACGTAAGAAACATTGGTATTGGTCTCAAATTTTAGGGGATTATTTTAATTATTTTTTTTAATTATATATGCATGGTTGCTGAATTTGTGGGGTCCATTTTTGAAAATAAAAAATCAAATAAGCTTTGTGATTTTTGTTTTCATCGTGGGAAAGGGGAAAAAAAAATGTATGGCTTTGCAAATAATGAATACCTTAGAGCATCTCCATCCGTAAAACTGGAGAAAGAATTTCTTATGATTTTTTTAGTATTATTTTTGTGGGACCCACATCTTGTTGCTGGAAAAAAAAAACTAATCACAAATAGCCACGTATTAAGGACTCCTTAAGTATCGATTCTTATATAAGGAGCGTTCCTTAAATATTAGGTGGGATCCACATTTGTTTATTATTATTTTTTTAGGTTTTTGTGCTAAGAAACTGGATAAATATCCCATTGGAGGTGTTTTTAGATCAAACATTAAACCTTTATTCTAATTAGAATTTTAGAAACTTGTAGACACGAGAACTTGACAAAACTTTGGCTTTCGGGATCGTTTTCTATTTGTTTGCATTTAATTTGGATTTCATATCCATCAATCATTAAACGATTAGTGTTTTGTGGTTTTGGTTTTGCTATAATAGAGTTTATTGTTAGAAATGTGAATAAACATGTAAGTTTGTTTCATATATTATTCTTTTATTATGAAGGGTCCGATTTTTTTTTTCATATTGGACCTCAAAAATCTTAGGACCGGCCATGGGTTTATCCATCGGGGGAGGAAGTAGATACTGGCTTTCCACGTCTTATTAACCAGTTTATCTTTCCAATACTCCATAGTCTCATCAACATAAGCCCATATTGACATCTTAGCACCAAAAATCCTATCTTCAGGACCTGTTACGATTTTATCATAGATCGAATCATGATCATCATCAGGGAATGGAAAATACTCCACGTCTCAGAAGACGCCTACCTTAAACCCTAAGAAGTGTGGGAGAGGCAAAGATCTTTGATTATATCTCGACGAGGTTCTTTTGTTTTCCCTTTTATAAAAAAAGGCCTTAGCAAAAAGGCCAAAAAAAAAGAGCCTCTAACTAATTAACAACAACAAATATTCAAAAAAGGCTTGATCCAGTGGCAAGGGCATCATCTCTAGTTTCTAATCAAGACCATTATTGGTTTTAAAGAATTTTCACAGACCAACCCGTAATTAAATTCAATCAAAAAGATTAAACAAAGCGGATTAACCTCCTTTAACACCCTAATCTTGGCAAATATATTTGCTGGCCTTGAAACATAAAAATACGGAAAATATTTGAAACCGGATTATGATCTGTGTAGCCATTGAGAAACCAAACCTCGGAATTTCTTGTTGGTACGCTTTGTGAGGATAGCATCTCAAATTCCACGGGAAAGTCGTTAAAAGAGAGTGGACAAATCTGGTAAAGTTCCGTTATGAAACTTTCAGTTGCGCTCTCTCCATAGGCAATAGATTGTGGCTTGAATTACGAGTTTTCATAGTTACCGCCATTGACCTTGAAGCTAGCTAAGTAATAAGAGTACATCAGTCCAAAAAGATAGAGGCTACCGAAGTATATACATCCCAATTAATATGCCACATCTTTTATGCGAAATCACAATGCAATAGAACTGATGATTATCAAAGAAACCGAAGATGTCTTACAAAAAATTAGACATTTTAGACAGAAAAGATGCACCAAAGTGTTTGTTTGATACCATTATGGGAATAAAAGAAAACCTCTACAAACATTACCACTTCTCCAAATGGTTAATAAGCATTAATTCTGAAAAAAACAAATTAAACAAAGGTCATAGATATAACTTCGCAAAAATTAACATTGAACTAAAACCTGCCAAAGTTGCACAACTAATCTTCTATCCTTGCCTTTTTACGGGCCAAAAACCGCTCTTTAGCAGCAGCAATCGCATCTCCGCTTCTTTTCTTGGCTTTAGGCGCTTCTTTTGCTTCCTCCTTGATTGAGGATTCTTTCTCTTCCGTCGCAACTGATGAACCCATATTCTTCTCAAATGATGCTTTCTCTGCTTCCTTATCTTTTGAATCTGTTTTTTTCTCTTTCTTTCTTATCTCTTTTTTACGCAGCTCCTCGAGCTTCTTCTCTACCTTTCTAACTTCAATATCTCGAGCTCCAAATGCCACATTTTTTCCTATATTGTAGTAGAAATCACTCAAGTCTTTCTTCTTCGTAACATCATCCTTTTCCTCTTGTAGTTCACGTAACCTTTCTTCTTCCACCCATTTGTTTCGTTCCTCGAGTTTCTTTTTATATGCACCACCTATATACTTCGCTTTATCTCCAAAAAGATGTTCCTCTTTATCCCTCTCATTCGCAAGCTTTCTTTCATAAACTATTTCTTGTTCTTTTTTCCTACGTTCTGCCTGTTCCATCAGTTGCTGGATATATCTTGGCTTTCTCTCTTCACGATCTTGCATCTGTGGAACAAGTGCCTTGCGTTCCAAGTCATCGTAAACTTCATCATATGCGAATGCACTAGGGTCTTCCTCCAAGGCTTTCTTTCGCTGCTCCTCAATTTCCATAAGTGCCTTACTCTTCGAAGCTTGTCGAGAAATCTCTTTCTCCACATCATTGTCTTCATCTTCTTCGCCAAATATTGGAGAAGTGATCCGAATTGACGATTTCGGAGCCCTAAGTTGCCATCCGTACTTCTGTTTCTTCTATTATCTCTCATCATGGTCACCATTAATGGCCATTGAAGTATCAGTTCTATTAGTCATTTCATATTTTAGGATTTGCTTGATTTGTGTCCATAGAAAGTGAGCAACTACGAGGAGAAGCTGAAGAACTTTTTCACAGAACATATTCATAGAGACGAAGAGATTCGTTACTGTTTAGCAGGAAGTGGTTACTTTGATGTTAGGGATAAGGATGACCGTTGGATTAGAATCTGGATGAAACCGGGGGATCTCATTGTTCTTCCTGCTGGAATCTACCACCGGTTTACACTTGACACTAGCAACTACATCAAGGTAATTATTATAAACCCAATCTGAAGAATCTCTGTTTTGTTTTAAAGATTTTTGATTGTTGGATTGGTTTGATGGATTGATGGTTTTGGTTTTGGTAGCTAATGAGGCTGTTTGTGGGAGAACCGGTTTGGACGCCATATAACCGGCCACAGGAAGAACATCCGGTTAGGAAAGAGTATGTAAAGGGCTTATTTACTCATAAGTTTGGAGAAACCATTCAAGCTCATTAAGAAGTTTAAATATATGCTTTGTTATGTGGTGTAATGTATTGTATGTGTGTTATTTACTCCTTATGAGTGAAACTTAAGGTCCTTGGGACAAATATAACATTTGTACTAGTAACATGTGCATTTAAGCTCCTTTATACTCTAAATAGAAAATGCCGTATTTTTCATTGGTTTGAAGTTACCGATAACACCTATTTTTACCGCTTTTTCCCGCTTTTTCCATGTTACTTTAGTCTTTATAGCATCACTGTCAAGTATTTGTTTTGTCATAATTTAGTTACGTAACCAAAATATGGTATATAAAACATCTATGAAATTTCGTTTTGAGTTAGGTTGTGAATGGTTGGTCAGTAGGTTCTGGATCGTATCAAGTTCGGATTAGTATACACTTTTACAACCATTCATATTTTGGTCTGAGTTGGTTCGTACCAAATACATACCAATAACAAAATAACTAGTACGCAGTTCATGATAAATGTAAACCAAAAAATACAAAGCAATTTTTTAATACTCACTTATTTTTGATCCACCACAAAACTTTAGCGGACCAATTTCGTATTAGTATAATTGGTCCGATCAAATTCATACTGGAACAACCATTAAAACCTTGGAGTTTAGCTAATTCTATCACATTTACCTCAACTACCAAGAAGGGAAGAAAGATGATTCTATTCTCTTTTCTTATTGAAGAAATATAAAAGAAAAAATTGTCGTAAAATGATGAGTCAACGGATCAAACTAATTAAAAACTCTTTTATTGTACACGAAGTAGGAATGTTGCCATAGTACTGTGTAATCAGTAATCAGTATAGAAAACTAATCATAATTTTTAGTATTTTATTTTTAGTCATTGACCTAAGATGTTTAAAGAAATTTTTATAATAACATCATTGGCAAAAAATAAACAAAGATACTCTCAAACTTATAAACAATTTGTTAATCTCGGAAGGAATAATATCAGCTGTATACCTTGCTCTCAAATGCAAATGACAAATTAAAATTGTCATCATATAAATATTATAAAAAATGAAGAAAATATAATCAAAATCAGATTAAATGTTGTGTCGACATAATGATCGATCATATAGTTGATAGTTCATATGACGTATGAGAAATAAAAAATCAATTATAAAATAATTAAAACATTGATATAAATAACACCTCAAGCATTAGACAAAGTTAAGCTTTAAGAAAACAATACAACAAGAAGTGATTCAAATTAAGAAAAAGAAGAAAAAGAGAGGAAGTCATCAATATTATGGCAAAGAACCTAAACTCCGTGTGCTTCACCACAGTCTTGTTGATCATCTTCGTTATCTCAACTGGTAATAACTTAATTTCAATAAAATCAAAAATAAAAGTTATATTCATTCCAATAGATATATATTTATAAATAACATATATGTTTTAAACTATAGGAATACCAAAGAGCGAAGCAGCATGTTTCACGTTCAAAGGAGAATGTACCGTTGTCGGGACGTGTAGCGAGACAGGAAACTGCAAAACATGTTGCGAATTAGCTTGGGGATCCAAAGCATGTGGAAAGTGCGAAGTTGAGACCGTAGGTCAACCAGCTCATTGTCACTGCTACACTTAAACTCCACAATCAACTTACCAATACCTAATGATGGATACTAAAGAATTCTACCGGTTTGGGGTTCTTTGTTTGAGTGTTGATCTCATGTTTATTTTCCTTTTAATAAATTTTCACGATCTTGTATCAGTAAACACATCAGCTGATTACTAGTTCGGAAAAGACGCTTTGTATTGTGTGCTTTGTAATGTTTTGTTATAAGGATCGATTGTTGATTGCCTACCATGCATAATTGTTTGGATCCATAATTGTTTTTCTTTCTGGGAAAAAAAATCATAAGAGTTGACACTAAAAGTCGAACAATGGAAACAAACAAAAGAAAACAGAATTCTTTAAGAACACTAAATAAATAAATAAAACTCTCTCAAATAATGATCCTAAAATTTGTTATGATCAATGTGTCACCATAGCAGAATGCAAAAGGATATGAGATTGAGAGTCACATCCGTCGTAAGTAAACACATTCTCTAACCATTCCACAGAACCCCAAAGCTCTTTACCTTGTTTATCAAACGAAACATCTGCACACCAAATCTCCTTTTTACATTCCCCAGTTCGATGGCAACCTTGGCGGAGATTCTTCCACCAAACTGTCACTTTTCTTCCCTTGCTGGAGATTCCTTCCGTCTCAAAAGGTAACTTCGGTAATCCTTTAAGTCCCATAACCTTAGTCCACTTAGAGCTAGTTTCTTTTGGATCACGCCAATCTAGATGCCCCCTGAACAAACCAATATTTGATATAATTGGTTATCTATCTCCACAAAGCACATATACGTCTTCTCTCCAGCTAGCAAGCCATCCATGTCGTGAATTTTTCCACCCATTACCAAGTAACCTGGAAACACATTCTTTTGAACAGTGAGATCTAATGTTGTGGGAGATAATGGCTCCCAATTTTTTGTGTTTGAGTCATAAACCTCACCCCAATTCTCACTGTTTTGAGACATGCAACCTCCAATCACGTGGATCTTACCGTCAATTATATCCGCGGCTGGTTCTTCTCGGGGTACCCGCATTTCAGGGAGTGTACTCCATCGATGAGACTTACAGTCGAGACGAAATACTTTCTTGCTTCTCTTTTCTTTGACGCTTCCACCAATTACGTAAATCTCTGAACCAATTGAGATAACGGCTGGGCAGTCGGAATGCTCGTAAGAAAACGAAGGGATTGGTATGAGTATTTGTTTGGGAATTGGGGAAAGCATGAACCAACTAGGGTTAGGGTTGTTTTTATTCAGTTTGAAGCAGACATAAAGTAAACTCTCTAGTTTTCCCATGCAGGATCGTGTAACGTCGAGCTCTGGAGAGGCGAGAAGTGATCGGAAACTTTTGGAGACGAGAGAAAGAGTTGGATGATGGATTCTCGAGATACGAGCCAAGCAATTGAGAACAACGTCGTAAGGTAACGACAAAAACGATGTCGGAGAGTCTGATATAAGCCTCATCATCTTTCTATGTTTATTTCTCGTTAACGGTGATTTTCTCATCTTTTCCATTGTCATCCTGTTCGTCCTCTTGGAGGTTTGAGTTAAGGTTTCTGTGTTCGAGTTAGGGCTTCTTTGCTCTTTATGAAAATTCTTTTTTTCTTTGGTCAACCATAAATTTTCATTAGAGTATCTCCAATACTCTTATATAGAAACCTAAAAAAAATTATTTAAATAATTGGTAGGACACATTTTTTTTTAGAAACGTATCTAAGAACCGTTTCTGCAACGTTTTTTCACTGTGTTCATACTCACGTCGCGGAACATGATTCATACTGCGATGCATTAAAACCAACTAAATTGGTTACAATTTAAGTATATATATGATGAATTTTCAACAAAATTTAAAATGTTAAATATGGAATATGCGTTCAATATTTGTAGGTTGATATTTAAAGATTTGTAATTACAACCCAATTAAATTTCATCTTGTAATATCGATTCAAATTCTTTTACTTTCATGAACAAATTTTTTGATGAATGCTTTAACAAAAAATTATTTATTTGGAGATAAGACAAAAAAGCAGTATCCTCCAATGAATATATGCCACTAAAAAATCTCGCATTTCCATTTGTGGCAAATCGTCTTGTCCACATCAAAGTAAACTAATAAATAAGACTTATCCAAAACACTGAAAAGCAAAAACAAATTTTCTTTTTGTGTTAAAAAAAGCATAAACCCCAAAAACAGACAGCATAAAAGCATACTCAAGCTTCAGCTACAATTCACAAACTCTTCTCTCCTCTCATTTCCTCTGCTTCTTTATGTAAAAAAAAACTTTGTGAGTCCTAAAGTTTCCACTTCAAATCTCCTCCTCTTTTTTCCTTGATTCTCTTTGTTCATAATATGGATGCTGACCTTCCAACTCCATTAGAGAGTCTCAAAGAAACAGGACCAAAGCCTTTTCTGACGAAAACACACAACATAGTGGAGGATTCAAGCACAAACAACATAGTATCATGGAGCAGAGACAACAACAGCTTCATTGTTTGGGAACCAGATACTTTTTCCCTAATTCTCCTCCCAAGATGCTTTAAACACAATAACTTCTCCAGCTTTGTTAGACAACTCAATACCTATGTAT
>FPAK01000096.1:0-14309 GCA_900116095.1 Euclidium syriacum | reverse complement strand
AGGTAAGTTTGACCATGTTTTTGCATTACTGACAAAGTTTTTAGTTATGGTGCACAAGTTTTAGCTAAGTTTTACAAGTTTTAGCTCTGTGCCAAACATTTAGCTATGGTGCACAAGCTTAAGGTAAGTTTGATAACTTTTACCTCTAGTGCAAAGTTATAGCTATGGTGCACAAGTTTTAGCTAAATTGATAAATTTTAGCTGTGGTGCAAACATTTAGCTAGGTGCATAAGTTTAAGCTAATCTGATAAGTGTTACTTCTAGGGCCAAAGTTTTAGCTAATGTGCACAAGTTTTAGCTAATTTTGACAAGTTTTAGCTCTGGTGCGAAACATTTAGCTATGGTGCACAAGCTTAAGGGTAAGTTTGATAACTTTTACCTCTAGTGCCAAAGTTATAGCTATGGTGCACAAGTTTTAGCTAAATTTGATAAATTTTAGCTGTGGTGCAAAACATTTAGCTATGGTGCATAAGTTTAAGCTAAATCTGATAAGTGTTACTTCTAGGGCCAAATTTTTAGCTAATGGTGCACAAGTTCTAGCTAATTTTGACAAGTTTTAGCTCTGGTGCGAAACATTTAGCTATGGTGCACAAGCTTAAGGTAAGTTTGATAACTTTTACCTCTAGTGCCAAAGTTATAGCTATGGTGCACAAGTTTTAGCTAAATTTGATAAATTTTAGCTGTGGTGAAAAGCATTTAGCTATGGTGCATAAGTTTAAGCTAAGTTTGATAAGTGTTACCTCTAGGACCAAAGTTTTAGCTAAGGTGCACAAGTTTTATCTAAGTTTCACAAGTTTTAGCTCTGGTGCCAAACATTTAGCTATGGTGCACAAGCTTAAGGTAAGGTTGATAACTTTTACCTGTAGTGCCAAAGTTTTAGCTATTGTGAACAAATTTTAGCTAAGTTTGAGAAGTTTTAGCTATGGTGCATAAGTGTTAGTTAAGTTTGAGAAGTTTGTACTTTAAGTACTGACAATTTAGCTATTTTACACAAGTTCAAGTAAGCTTGACAAGTTTTGTTCTAGTGCTAAAGTTTTAACTATGGTGCACAAGTTTAAGAAGTTTTTGCTCTAGTGTCGACAATTTAGCTATTGTACACAAGTTCAAGTAAGTTTGACAAGTTTTTACTCTAGTGCACAAGTTTTAGTTTTGGTGCAAAAGTTTTAGCTAAGTTTGATAAGTTTAGCTCTAGTGACGACATTTACGCTACTGTGCAAAAGTCTAGGTAAGTTTGACATGTTTTTGCATTACTGACAAAGTTTTAGTTATGGTGCACAAGTTTTAGCTAAGTTTTACAAGTTTTAGCTCTGGTGTCAAACATTTAGCTATGGTGCACAAGCTTAAGGTAAGTTTGATAACTTTTACCTCTAGTGCCAAAGTTATAGCTATGGTGCACAAGTTTTAGCTAAATTTGATAAATTTTAGCTGTGGTGAAAAGCATTTAGCTATGGTGCATAAGTTTAAGCTAAGTTTGATAAGTGTTACCTCTAGGACCAAAGTTTTAGCTATGGTGCACAAGTTTTAGCTAAGTTTTACAAGTTTTAGCTCTGGTGCCAAACATTTAGCTATGGTGCACAAGCTTAAGGCAAGTTTATTAACTTTTACCTCTAGTGCAAAAGTTATAACTATGGTGCACAAGTTTTAGCTAAATTTGATAAATTTTAGCTGTGGTGCAAAACATTTAGCTATGGTGCATAAGTTTAAGCTAAGTTTGATAAGTGTTACCTCTAGGGCCAAAGTTTTAGCTATGGTGCACAAGTTCTAGCTAATATTGACAAGTTTTAGCTCTGGTGCGAAACATTTAGCTATGGTGCACAAGCTTAAGGTAAGTTTGATAACTTTTACCTCTAGTGCCAAAGTTATAGCTATGGTGCACAAGTTTTAGCTAAATTTGATAAATTTTAGCTGTGGTGAAAAGCATTTAGCTATGGTGCATAAGTTTAAGCTAAGTTTGATAAGTATTACCTCTAGGACCAAAGTTTTAGCTATGGTGCACAAGTTTTAGCTAAGTTTTACAAGTTTTAGCTCTGGTGCCAAACATTTAGCTATGGTGCACAAGCTTAAGGCAAGTTTATTAACTTTTACCTCTAGTGCAAAAGTTATAGCTATGGTGCACAAGTTTTAGCTAAATTTGATAAATTTTAGCTGTGGTGCAAAACATTTAGCTATGGTGCATAAGTTTAAGCTAAGTCTGATAAGTGTTACTTCTAGGGCCAAAGTTTTAGCTAATGTGCACAAGTTCTAGCTAATTTTGACAAGTTTTAGCTCTGGTGCGAAACATTTAGCTATGGTGCACAAGCTTAAGGTAAGTTTGATAACTTTTACCTGTAGTGCCAAAGTTTTAGCTATTGTGAACAAATTTTAGCTAAGTTTGAGAAGTTTTGCATATGGTGCAGAAGTGTTAGCTAAGTTTGAGAAGTTTTTGCTTTAGTGCCGGCAATTTAGCTATTGTACACAAGTTCAAGTAAGCTTGACAAGTTTTTGTTCTAGTGCTAATGTTTTAGCTATGGTGCACAATTTTTGGTTAAGTTTGGCAAGGTTTAGCTCTAGTGGCGACATTTAAGCTATTGTGCACAAGTTTAGCTAAGTTTGACAACTTTTATCTCTAGTGCCAAAGTTTTAGCTATTGTGAACATATTTTAGCTAAGTATGAGAAGTTTTAGCTATGGTGCACAAGTTTAAGAAGTTTTTGCTCTAGTGTCGACAATTTAGCTATTGTACACAAGTTCAAGTAAGTTTGACAAGTTTTTACTCTAGTGCACAAGTTTTAGTTTTGGTGCAAATGTTTTAGCTAAGTTTGACAAGTTTAGCTCTAGTGACGACATTTAAGCTACTGTGCAAAAGTCTAGTTATGTTTGACAAGTTTTTGCATTACTGACAAAGTTTTAGTTATGGTGCACAAGTTTTAGCTAAGTTTTACAAGTTTTAGCTCTGGTGCCAAACATTTAGCTATGGTGCACAAGCTTCAGGTAAGTTTGATAACTTTTACCTCTAGTGCCAAAGTTATAGCTATGGTGCACAAGTTTTAGCTAAATTTGATAAATTTTAGCTGTGGTGAAAAGCATTTAGCTATGGTGCATAAGTTTAAGCTAAGTTTGATAAGTATTACCTCTAGGACCAAAGTTTTAGCTATGGTGCACAAGTTTTAGCTAAGTTTTACAAGTTTTAGCTCTGGTGCCAAACATTTAGCTATGGTGCACAAGCTTAAGGCAAGTTTATTAACTTTTACCTCTAGTGCAAAAGTTATAGCTATGGTGCACAAGTTTTAGCTAAATTTGATAAATTTTAGCTGTGGTGCAAAACATTTAGCTATGGTGCATAAGTTTAAGCTAAGTCTGATAAGTGTTACTTCTAGGCCAAAGTTTTAGCTAATGTGCACAAGTTCTAGCTAATTTTGACAAGTTTTAGCTCTGGTGCGAAACATTTAGCTATGGTGCACAAGCTTAAGGTAAGTTTGATAACTTTTACCTGTAGTGCCAAAGTTTTAGCTATTGTGAACAAATTTTAGCTAAGTTTGAGAAGTTTTGCCTATGGTGCAGAAGTGTTAGCTAAGTTTGAGAAGTTTTTGCTTTAGTGCCGGCAATTTAGCTATTGTACACAAGTTCAAGTAAGCTTGACAAGTTTTTGTTCTAGTGCTAATGTTTTAGCTATGGTGCACAATTTTTGTTAAGTTTGGCAAGGTTTAGCTCTAGTGGCGACATTTAAGCTATTGTGCACAAGTTTAGCTAAGTTTGACAACTTTTATCTCTAGTGCCAAAGTTTTAGCTATTGTGAACATATTTTAGCTAAGTATGAGAAGTTTTAGCTATGGTGCACAAATTTAAGAAGTTTTTGCTCTAGTGTCGACAATTTAGCTATTGTACACAAGTTCAAGTAAGTTTGACAAGTTTTTACTCTAGTGCACAAGTTTTAGTTTTGGTGCAAATATTTTAGCTAAGTTTGACAAGTTTAGCTCTAGTGACGACATTTAAGCTACTGTGCAAAAGTCTAGGTAAGTTTGACATGTTTTTGCATTACTGACAAAGTTTTAGTTATGGTGCACAAGTTTTAGCTAAGTTTTACAAGTTTTAGCTCTGGTGCCAAACATTTAGCTATGGTGCACAAGCTTAAGGTAAGTTTGATAACTTTTACCTCTAGTGCCAAAGTTATAGCTATGGTGCACAAGTTTTAGCTAAATTTGATAAATTTTAGCTGTGGTGAAAAGCATTTAGCTATGGTGCATAAGTTTAAGCTAAGTTTGATAAGTATTACCTCTAGGACCAAAGTTTTAGCTATGGTGCACAAGTTTTAGCTAAGTTTTACAAGTTTTAGCTCTGGTGCCAAACATTTAGCTATGGTGCACAAGCTTAAGGCAAGTTTATTAACTTTTACCTCTAGTGCAAAAGTTATAGCTATGGTGCACAAGTTTTAGCTAAATTTGATAAATTTTAGCTGTGGTGCAAAACATTTAGCTATGGTGCATAAGTTTAAGCTAAATCTGATAAGTGTTACTTCTAGGGCCAAATTTTTAGCTAATGTGCACAAGTTCTAGCTAATTTTGACAAGTTTTAGCTCTGGTGCGAAACATTTAGCTATGGTGCACAAGCTTAAGGTAAGTTTGATAACTTTTACCTCTAGTGCCAAAGTTATAGCTATGGTGCACAAGTTTTAGCTAAATTTGATAAATTTTAGCTGTGGTGAAAAGCATTTAGCTATGGTGCATAAGTTTAAGCTAAGTTTGATAAGTGTTACCTCTAGGACCAAAGTTTTAGCTATGGTGCACAAGTTTTATCTAAGTTTCACAAGTTTTAGCTCTGGTGCCAAACATTTAGCTATGGTGCACAAGCTTAAGGTAAGGTTGATAACTTTTACCTGTAGTGCCAAAGTTTTAGCTATTGTGAACAAATTTTAGCTAAGTTTGAGAAGTTTTAGCTATGGTGCATAAGTGTTAGTTAAGTTTGAGAAGTTTGTACTTTAGTACTGACAATTTAGCTATTTTACACAAGTTCAAGTAAGCTTGACAAGTTTTTGTTCTAGTGCTAAAGTTTTAACTATGGTGCACAAGTTTAAGAAGTTTTTGCTCTAGTGTCGACAATTTAGCTATTGTACACAAGTTCAAGTAAGTTTGACAAGTTTTTACTCTAGTGCACAAGTTTTAGTTTTGGTGCAAAAGTTTTAGCTAAGTTTGATAAGTTTAGCTCTAGTGACGACATTTACGCTACTGTGCAAAAGTCTAGGTAAGTTTGACATGTTTTTGCATTACTGACAAAGTTTTAGTTATGGTGCACAAGTTTTAGCTAAGTTTTACAAGTTTTAGCTCTGGTGTCAAACATTTAGCTATGGTGCACAAGCTTAAGGTAAGTTTGATAACTTTTACCTCTAGTGCCAAAGTTATAGCTATGGTGCACAAGTTTTAGCTAAATTTGATAAATTTTAGCTGTGGTGAAAAGCATTTAGCTATGGTGCATAAGTTTAAGCTAAGTTTGATAAGTGTTACCTCTAGGACCAAAGTTTTAGCTATGGTGCACAAGTTTTAGCTAAGTTTTACAAGTTTTAGCTCTGGTGCCAAACATTTAGCTATGGTGCACAAGCTTAAGGCAAGTTTATTAACTTTTACCTCTAGTGCAAAAGTTATAACTATGGTGCACAAGTTTTAGCTAAATTTGATAAATTTTAGCTGTGGTGCAAAACATTTAGCTATGGTGCATAAGTTTAAGCTAAGTTTGATAAGTGTTACCTCTAGGGCCAAAGTTTTAGCTATGGTGCACAAGTTCTAGCTAATATTGACAAGTTTTAGCTCTGGTGCGAAACATTTAGCTATGGTGCACAAGCTTAAGGTAAGTTTGATAACTTTTACCTCTAGTGCCAAAGTTATAGCTATGGTGCACAAGTTTTAGCTAAATTTGATAAATTTTAGCTGTGGTGAAAAGCATTTAGCTATGGTGCATAAGTTTAAGCTAAGTTTGATAAGTATTACCTCTAGGACCAAAGTTTTAGCTATGGTGCACAAGTTTTAGCTAAGTTTTACAAGTTTTAGCTCTGGTGCCAAACATTTCGCTATGGTGCACAAGCTTAAGGCAAGTTTATTAACTTTTACCTCTAGTGCAAAAGTTATAGCTATGGTGCACAAGTTTTAGCTAAATTTGATAAATTTTAGCTGTGGTGCAAAACATTTAGCTATGGTGCATAAGTTTAAGCTAAGTCTGATAAGTGTTACTTCTAGGGCCAAAGTTTAGCTAATGTGCACAAGTTCTAGCTAATTTTGACAAGTTTTAGCTCTGGTGCGAAACATTTAGCTATGGTGCACAAGCTTAAGGTAAGTTTGATAACTTTTACCTGTAGTGCCAAAGTTTTAGCTATTGTGAACAAATTTTAGCTAAGTTTGAGAAGTTTTGCCTATGGTGCAGAAGTGTTAGCTAAGTTTGAGAAGTTTTTGCTTTAGTGCCGGCAATTTAGCTATTGTACACAAGTTCAAGTAAGCTTGACAAGTTTTTGTTCTAGTGCTAATGTTTTAGCTAGGTTTAAGTTCAAGTTCTTGACAATTTTTGGTTAAGTTTGGCAAGGTTTAGCTCTAGTGGCGACATTTAAGCTATTGTGCACAAGTTTAGCTAAGTTTGACAACTTTTATCTCTAGTGCCAAACTTGTTTTTGTTCAAGTTCTTGACAATTTTTGGTTAAGTTTGGCAAGGTTTAGCTCTAGTGGCGACATTTAAGCTATTGTGCACAAGTTTAGCTAAGTTTGACAACTTTTATCTCTAGTGCCAAAGTTTTAGCTATTGTGAACATATTTTAGCTAAGTATGAGAAGTTTTAGCTATGGTGCACAAGTTTAAGAAGTTTTTGCTCTAGTGTCGACAATTTAGCTATTGTACACAAGTTCAAGTAAGTTTGACAAGTTTTTACTCTAGTGCACAAGTTTTAGTTTTGGTGCAAATGTTTTAGCTAAGTTTGACAAGTTTAGCTCTAGTGACGACATTTAAGCTACTGTGCAAAAGTCTAGTTATGTTTGACAAGTTTTTGCATTACTGACAAAGTTTTAGTTATGTTGCACAAGTTTTAGCTAAGTTTTACAAGTTTTAGCTCTGGTGCCAAACATTTAGCTATGGTGCACAAGCTTCAGGTAAGTTTGATAACTTTTACCTCTAGTGCCAAAGTTATAGCTATGGTGCACAAGTTTTAGCTAAATTTGATAAATTTTAGCTGTGGTGAAAAGCATTTAGCTATGGTGCATAAGTTTAAGCTAAGTTTGATAAGTATTACCTCTAGGACCAAAGTTTTAGCTATGGTGCACAAGTTTTAGCTAAGTTTTACAAGTTTTAGCTCTGGTGCCAAACATTTAGCTATGGTGCACAAGCTTAAGGCAAGTTTATTAACTTTTACCTCTAGTGCAAAAGTTATAGCTATGGTGCACAAGTTTTAGCTAAATTTGATAAATTTTAGCTGTGGTGCAAAACATTTAGCTATGGTGCATAAGTTTAAGCTAAGTCTGATAAGTGTTACTTCTAGGGCCAAAGTTTTAGCTAATGTGCACAAGTTCTAGCTAATTTTGACAAGTTTTAGCTCTGGTGCGAAACATTTAGCTATGGTGCACAAGCTTAAGGTAAGTTTGATAACTTTTACCTCTAGTGCCAAAGTTATAGCTATGGTGCACAAGTTTTAGCTAAATTTGATAAATTTTAGCTGTGGTGAAAAGCATTTAGCTATGGTGCATAAGTTTCAGCTAAGTTTGATAAGTGTTACCTCTAGGACCAAAGTTTTAGCTATGGTGCACAAGTTTTAGCTAAGTTTTACAAGTTTTAGCTCTGGTGCCAAACATTTAGCTATGGTGCACAAGCTTAAGGCAAGTTTATTAACTTTTACCTCTAGTGCAAAATTTATAGCTATGGTGCACAAGTTTTAGCTAAATTTGATACATTTAAGCTGTGGTGCAAAACATTTAGCTATGGTGCATAAGTTTAAGCTAAGTTTGATAAGTGTTACCTCTAGGGCCAAAGTTTTAGCTAAGGTGCACAAGTTTTATCTAAGTTTCACAAGTTTTAGCTCTGGTGCCAAACATTTAGCTATGGTGCACAAGCTTAAGGTAAGGTTGATAACTTTTACCTGTAGTGCCAAAGTTTTAGCTATTGTGAACAAATTTTAGCTAAGTTTGAGAAGTTTTAGCTATGGTGCATAAGTGTTAGTTAAGTTTGAGAAGTTTGTACTTTAGTACTGACAATTTAGCTATTTTACACAAGTTCAAGTAAGCTTGACAAGTTTTTGTTCTAGTGCTAAAGTTTTAACTATGGTGCACAAGTTTAAGAAGTTTTTGCTCTAGTGTCGACAATTTAGCTATTGTACACAAGTTCAAGTAAGTTTGACAAGTTTTTACTCTAGTGCACAAGTTTTAGTTTTGGTGCAAAAGTTTTAGCTAAGTTTGATAAGTTTAGCTCTAGTGACGACATTTAAGCTACTGTGCAAAAGTCTAGGTAAGTTTGACATGTTTTTGCATTACTGACAAAGTTTTAGTTATGGTGCACAAGTTTTAGCTAAGTTTTACAAGTTTTAGCTCTGGTGTCAAACATTTAGCTATGGTGCACAAGCTTAAGGTAAGTTTGATAACTTTTACCTCTAGTGCCAAAGTTATAGCTATGGTGCACAAGTTTTAGCTAAATTTGATAAATTTTAGCTGTGGTGAAAAGCATTTAGCTATGGTGCATAAGTTTAAGCTAAGTTTGATAAGTGTTACCTCTAGGACCAAAGTTTTAGCTATGGTGCACAAGTTTTAGCTAAGTTTTACAAGTTTTAGCTCTGGTGCCAAACATTTAGCTATGGTGCACAAGCTTCAGGTAAGTTTGATAACTTTTACCTCTAGTGCCAAAGTTATAGCTATGGTGCACAAGTTTTAGCTAAATTTGATAAATTTTAGCTGTGGTGAAAAGCATTTAGCTATGGTGCATAAGTTTAAGCTAAGTTTGATAAGTATTACCTCTAGGACCAAAGTTTTAGCTATGGTGCACAAGTTTTAGCTAAGTTTTACAAGTTTTAGCTCTGGTGCCAAACATTTAGCTATGGTGCACAAGCTTAAGGCAAGTTTATTAACTTTTACCTCTAGTGCAAAAGTTATAGCTATGGTGCACAAGTTTTAGCTAAATTTGATAAATTTTAGCTGTGGTGCAAAACATTTAGCTATGGTGCATAAGTTTAAGCTAAGTCTGATAAGTGTTACTTCTAGGGCCAAAGTTTTAGCTAATGTGCACAAGTTCTAGCTAATTTTGACAAGTTTTAGCTCTGGTGCGAAACATTTAGCTATGGTGCACAAGCTTAAGGTAAGTTTGATAACTTTTACCTCTAGTGCCAAAGTTATAGCTATGGTGCACAAGTTTTAGCTAAATTTGATAAATTTTAGCTGTGGTGAAAAGCATTTAGCTATGGTGCATAAGTTTAAGCTAAGTTTGATAAGTGTTACCTCTAGGACCAAAGTTTTAGCTATGGTGCACAAGTTTTAGCTAAGTTTTACAAGTTTTAGCTCTGGTGCCAAACATTTAGCTATGGTGCACAAGCTTAAGGCAAGTTTATTAACTTTTACCTCTAGTGCAAAATTTATAGCTATGGTGCACAAGTTTTAGCTAAATTTGATACATTTAAGCTGTGGTGCAAAACATTTAGCTATGGTGCATAAGTTTAAGCTAAGTTTGATAAGTGTTACCTCTAGGGCCAAAGTTTTAGCTAAGGTGCACAAGTTTTATCTAAGTTTCACAAGTTTTAGCTCTGGTGCCAAACATTTAGCTATGGTGCACAAGCTTAAGGTAAGGTTGATAACTTTTACCTGTAGTGCCAAAGTTTTAGCTATTGTGAACAAATTTTAGCTAAGTTTGAGAAGTTTTAGCTATGGTGCATAAGTGTTAGTTAAGTTTGAGAAGTTTGTACTTTAGTACTGACAATTTAGCTATTTTACACAAGTTCAAGTAAGCTTGACAAGTTTTTGTTCTAGTGCTAAAGTTTTAACTATGGTGCACAAGTTTAAGAAGTTTTTGCTCTAGTGTCGACAATTTAGCTATTGTACACAAGTTCAAGTAAGTTTGACAAGTTTTTTACTCTAGTGCACAAGTTTTAGTTTTGGTGCAAAAGTTTTAGCTAAGTTTGATAAGTTTAGCTCTAGTGACGACATTTAAGCTACTGTGCAAAAGTCTAGGTAAGTTTGACATGTTTTTGCATTACTGACAAAGTTTTAGTTATGGTGCACAAGTTTTAGCTAAGTTTTACAAGTTTTAGCTCTGGTGTCAAACATTTAGCTATGGTGCACAAGCTTAAGGTAAGTTTGATAACTTTTACCTCTAGTGCCAAAGTTATAGCTATGGTGCACAAGTTTTAGCTAAATTTGATAAATTTTAGCTGTGGTGAAAAGCATTTAGCTATGGTGCATAAGTTTAAGCTAAGTTTGATAAGTGTTACCTCTAGGACCAAAGTTTTAGCTATGGTGCACAAGTTTTAGCTAAGTTTTACAAGTTTTAGCTCTGGTGCCAAACATTTAGCTATGGTGCACAAGCTTAAGGCAAGTTTATTAACTTTTACCTCTAGTGCAAAAGTTATAACTATGGTGCACAAGTTTTAGCTAAATTTGATAAATTTTAGCTGTGGTGCAAAACATTTAGCTATGGTGCATAAGTTTAAGCTAAGTTTGATAAGTGTTACCTCTAGGGCCAAAGTTTTAGCTATGGTGCACAAGTTCTAGCTAATATTGACAAGTTTTAGCTCTGGTGCGAAACATTTAGCTATGGTGCACAAGCTTAAGGTAAGTTTGATAACTTTTACCTCTAGTGCCAAAGTTATAGCTATGGTGCACAATTTTTAGCTAAATTTGATAAATTTTAGCTGTGGTGAAAAGCATTTAGCTATGGTGCATAAGTTTAAGCTAAGTTTGATAAGTATTACCTCTAGGACCAAAGTTTTAGCTATGGTGCACAAGTTTTAGCTAAGTTTTACAAGTTTTAGCTCTGGTGTCAAACATTTAGCTATGGTGCACAAGCTTAAGGCAAGTTTATTAACTTTTACCTCTAGTGCAAAAGTTATAGCTATGGTGCACAAGTTTTAGCTAAATTTGATAAATTTTAGCTGTGGTGCAAAACATTTAGCTATGGTGCATAAGTTTAAGCTAAGTCTGATAAGTGTTACTTCTAGGGCCAAAGTTTTAGCTAATGTGCACAAGTTCTAGCTAATTTTGACAAGTTTTAGCTCTGGTGCGAAACATTTAGCTATGGTGCACAAGCTTAAGGTAAGTTTGATAACTTTTACCTGTAGTGCCAAAGTTTTAGCTATTGTGAACAAATTTTAGCTAAGTTTGAGAAGTTTTGCCTATGGTGCAGAAGTGTTAGCTAAGTTTGAGAAGTTTTTGCTTTAGTGCCGGCAATTTAGCTATTGTACACAAGTTCAAGTAAGCTTGACAAGTTTTTGTTCTAGTGCTAATGTTTTAGCTATGGTGCACAATTTTTGGTTAAGTTTGGCAAGGTTTAGCTCTAGTGGCGACATTTAAGCTATTGTGCACAAGTTTAGCTAAGTTTGACAACTTTTATCTCTAGTGCCAAAGTTTTAGCTATTGTGAACATATTTTAGCTAAGTATGAGAAGTTTTAGCTATGGTGCACAAGTTTAAGAAGTTTTTGCTCTAGTGTCGACAATTTAGCTATTGTACACAAGTTCAAGTAAGTTTGACAAGTTTTTACTCTAGTGCACAAGTTTTAGTTTTGGTGCAAATGTTTTAGCTAAGTTTGACAAGTTTAGCTCTAGTGACGACATTTAAGCTACTGTGCAAAAGTCTAGTTATGTTTGACAAGTTTTTGCATTACTGACAAAGTTTTAGTTATGGTGCACAAGTTTTAGCTAAGTTTTACAAGTTTTAGCTCTGGTGCCAAACATTTAGCTATGGTGCACAAGCTTAAGGTAAGTTTGATAACTTTGACCTCTAGTGCCAAAGTTATAGCTATGGTGCACAAGTTTTAGCTAAATTTGATAAATTTTAGCTGTGGTGAAAAGCATTTAGCTATGGTGCATAAGTTTAAGCTAAGTTTGATAAGTGTTACCTCTAGGACCAAAGTTTTAGCTATGGTGCACAAGTTTTAGCTAAGTTTTACAAGTTTTAGCTCTGGTGCCAAACATTTAGCTATGGTGCACAAGCTTAAGGCAAGTTTATTAACTTTTACCTCTAGTGCAAAAGTTATAACTATGGTGCACAAGTTTTAGCTAAATTTGATAAATTTTAGCTGTGGTGCAAAACATTTAGCTATGGTGCATAAGTTTAAGCTAAGTTTGATAAGTGTTACCTCTAGGGCCAAAGTTTTAGCTATGGTGCACAAGTTCTAGCTAATTTGACAAGTTTTAGCTCTGGTGCGAAACATTTAGCTATGGTGCACAAGCTTAAGGTAAGTTTGATAACTTTTACCTCTAGTGCCAAAGTTATAGCTATGGTGCACAAGTTTTAGCTAAATTTGATAAATTTTAGCTGTGTGAAAAGCATTTAGCTATGGTGCATAAGTTTAAGCTAAGTTTGATAATTTTACCTCTAGGACCAAAGTTTTAGCTATGGTGCACAAGTTTTAGCTAAGTTTTACAAGTTTTAGCTCTGGTGCCAAACATTTAGCTATGGTGCACAAGCTTAAGGCAAGTTTATTAACTTTTACCTCTAGTGCAAAAGTTATAAGCTATGGTGCACAAGTTTTAGCTAAATTTGATAAATTTTAGCTGTGGTGCAAAACATTTAGCTATGGTGCATAAGTTTAAGCTAAGTCTGATAAGTGTTACTTCTAGGGCCAAAGTTTAGCTAATGTGCACAATTCTAGCTAATTTGACAAGTTTTAGCTCTGGTGCGAAACATTTAGCTATGGTGCACAAGCTTAAGGTAAGTTTGATAACTTTTACCTCTAGTGCCAAAGTTATAGCTTTGGTGCACAAGTTTTAGCTAAATTTGATAAATTTTAGCTGTGGTGAAAAGCATTTAGCTATGTGCATAAGTTTAAGCTAAGTTTGAAAGTTTACCTTAGGACCAAAGTTTTAGCTATGGTGCACAAGTTTTAGCTAAGTTTTACAAGTTTTAGCTCTGGTGCCAAACATTTAGCTATGGTGCACAAGCTAAGGTAAGTTTGAACTTTTACCTCTAGTGCAAAGTTATAGCTATGGTGCACAAGTTTTAGCTAAATTTGATAAATTTTAGCTGTGGTGCAAAACATTTAGCTATGGTGCATAAGTTTAAGCTAAGTTTGATAAGTGTTACTCTAGGCCAAAGTTTTAGCTATGGTGCACAAGTTTTAGCTAATTTTACAAGTTTTAGCTCTGGTGCGAAACATTTAGCTATGGTGCACAAGCTTAAGGTAAGTTTGATAACTTTTACCTCTAGTGCCAAAGTTATAGCTATGGTGCACAAGTTTTAGCTAAATTTGATAAATTTTAGCTGTGGTGAAAAGCATTTAGCTATGGTGCATAAGTTTAAGCTAAGTTTGATAAGTTTACCTCTAGGACCAAAGTTTTAGCTATGGTGCACAAGTTTTAGCTAAGTTTTACAAGTTTTAGCTCTGGTGCCAAACATTTAGCTATGGTGCACAAGCTTAAGGCAAGTTTATTAACTTTTACCTCTAGTGCAAATTTATAGCTATGGTGCACAAGTTTTAGCTAAATTTGATAATTTTAGCTGTGGTGCAAAACATTTAGCTATGGTGCATAAGTTTAAGCTAAGTTTGATAAGTGTTACCTCTAGGCCAAAGTTTTAGCTAAGGTGCACAAGTTTTAGCTAAGTTTTACAAGTTTTAGCTCTGGTGCCAAACATTTAGCTATGGTGCACAAGCTTAAGGTAAGTTTGATAACTTTTACCTCTAGTGCCAAAGTTATAGCTATGGTGCACAAGTTTTAGCTAAATTTGATAAATTTTAGCTGTGGTGAAAAGCATTTAGCTATGGTGCATAAGTTTAAGCTAAGTTTGATAAGTGTTACCTCTAGGACCAAAGTTTTAGCTATGGTGCACAAGTTTTAGCTAATTTTACAAGTTTTAGCTCTGGTGCCAAACATTTAGCTATGGTGCACAAGCTTAAGGCAAGTTTATTAACTTTTACCTCTAGTGCAAAATTTATAGCTATGGTGCACAAGTTTTAGCTAAATTTGATAAATTTAGCTGTGGTGCAAAACATTTAGCTATGGTGCATAAGTTTAAGCTAAGTTTGATAAGTGTTACCTCTAGGGCCAAAGTTTTAGCTAAGGTGCACAAGTTTTATCTAAGTTTCACAAGTTTTAGCTCTGGTGCCAAACATTTAGCTATGGTGCACAAGCTTAAGGTAAGGTTGATAACTTTTACCTGTAGTGCCAAAGTTTT